>JBBBDQ010011545.1:0-41324 GCA_037127315.1 Ascarosepion bandense
GCCCTCGGTTCCTGGAAGAACATATCTCTGACAACAGGCCTCAGCACCTTGCCACACAAACACAATCATGCAAGCACAACACTCTTTATATCTGACCAGCTAACTCTCGAGACTGCAACTCCCTTAGTTATTATGTGTATATCGGATTGAGGAGGAGATAATAAAAAACTACTTATAACACCAAAGTGCCTTGAGGAGGTAGTGCTGCCCTCAGTTCCTGGAAGAACATATCTCTGACAACAGGTCTCAGCACCTTGCCACACAAACACAATCATGCAAGCACAACACTCTTTATATCTGACCAGCTAACTCTCGAGACTTACAACTCCCTTAGTTATTATGTGTATGTCCCAGTTGAGGAGGAGATAATAAAAAACTACTTATAACACCAAAGTGCCTTAAGGAGGTATCGCTGCCCTCAGTTTCCTGGAAGAACATATCTCTGACAACAGACTCGCACACACACACACACAAACACAATCATGCAAGCACAACACTCTTTATATCCTGACCAGCTAACTCTCGAGACTGCAACTCCCTTAGTTATTATGTGTATGTCCTAGTTGAGGAGGAGATAATAAAAACCCTTATAACACACCAAAGTGCCCATGAGGGTAATTTTTTCCCTCGGTTCCTGGAAGACATCATCTCTGACAACAGGCCTCAGCACCTTGCCACACAAACACAATCATGCAAGCACAACACTCTTTATATCTGACCAGCTAACTCTCGAGACTGCAACTCCCTTAGTTATTATGTGTATGTCCCAGTTGAGGAGGAGATAATAAAAAACTACTTATAACACCAAAGTGCCTTAAGGAGGTATCGCTGCCCTCGGTTCCTGGAAGAACATATCTCTGACAACAGGTCAGCACCTTGCCACACAAACACAATCATGCAACCTAACACTCTTTATATCTGACCAGCTAACTCTCGAGACTGCAACTCCTTAGTTATTATGTGTATGTCCCAGTTGAGGAGGAAGTAATAAAAAACTACTTATAACACCAAAGTGCCTGAGAGGTATCGCTGCCCTCGGTTCCTGGAAGAACATATCTCTGACAACAGGCCTCAGCACCTTGCCACACAAACACAATCATGCAAGCACAACACTCTTTATATCTGACCAGCTAACTCTCGAGACTGCAACTCCTTAGTTATTATGTGTATGTCCCAGTTGAGGAGGAGATAATAAAAAACTACTTATAACACCAAAGTGCCTTGAGGAGGTAGTGCTGCCCTCGGTTCGTGGAAGAACCTATCTCTGACAACAGGCCTCAGCACCTTGCCACACAAACACAATCATGCAAGCACAACACTCTTTATATCTGACCAACTAACTCTCGAGACTGCAACTCTAGTTATTATGTGTATGTCCCAGTTGAGGAGGGAATAAACTAAAAAACTACTTATAACACCAAAGTGCCTTAGGAGGTAGTGCACTGCCCTCGGTTCCTGGAAGAACACTATCTCTGACAACAGGCCTCAGCACCTTGCCACACAAACACAATCATGCAAGCACAACACTCTTTATATCTGACCAGCTAACTCTCGAGACTGCAACTCCTTAGTTATTATGTGTATGTCCCAGTTGAGGAGGAGATAGCCGAAACTACTTATAACACCAAAGTGCATGAGGAGGTAGTGCTGCCCTCGGTTCCTGGAAGAACATATCTCTGACAACAGGCCTCAGCACACTTACCACTGAACACAATCATGCAAGCACAACACTCTTTATATCTGACCAGCTAACTCTCGAGACTGCAACTCCCTTAGTTATTATGTGTATGTCCCAGTTGAGGAGGAGATAATAAAAAACTACTTATAACACCAAAGTGCCTTGAGGAGGTAGTGCTGCCCTCGGTTCCTGGAAGAACATATCTCTGACAACAGGCCTCAGCACCTTGCCACACAAACACAATCATGCAAGCACAACACTCTTTATATCTGACCAGCTAACTCTCGAGACTGCAACTCCCTTAGTTATTGTGTATGTCCTAGTTGAGGAGGAGATAATAAAAAACTACTTATAACACCAAAGTGCCTTAGGAGGTATCGCTGCCCTCGGTTCCTGGAAGAACATATCTCTGACAACAGGCACCTTGCCACACAAACACAATCCAATACCAAGCACAACCTCTTTATATCTGACCATGCTCGCAAGGACACAACTCCTTGGATGTATTATGTGTAGCAATACAGTTGGGAGGAGATAATAAAAAACTACTTATAACACCAAAGTGCCTTAAGGAGGGTATCAAGCTGCCCTCGGTTCCTGGAAGGAACCTATCTCTGACAACAGGTCTCAGCACCTTGCCACACAAACACAATCATGCAAGCACAACACTCTTTATATCTGACCAGCTAACTCTCGAGACTGCAACTCCCTTAGTTATTATGTGTATGTCCCAGTTGAGGAGGAGATAATAAAAAACTACTTATAACACCAAAAGTGCCTTGAGGGAGGTAGTGCTGCCCTCGGTTCCTGGAAGAACATATCTCTGACAACAGGTCTCAGCACCTTGCCACACAAACACAATCATGCAAGCACAACACTCTTTATATCTGACCAGCTAACTCTCAGACTACCCAACTCCCTTAGTTATTATGTGTATGTCCCAGTTGAGGAGGAGATAATAAAAAACTACTTATAACACCAAATTGTATGAGGAGGTAGTGCTGCCCTCGGTTCGTGGAAGAACCTATCTCTGACAACAGGTCTCAGCACCTTGCCACACAAACACAATCATGCAAGCACAACACTCTTTATATCTGACCAGCTAACTCTCGAGACTGCAACTCCCTTAGTTATTATGTGTATGTCCCAGTTGAGGAGATAATAAAAAACTACTTATAACACCAAAGTGCCTTGAGGAGGTAGTGCTGCCCTCGGTTCCTGGAAGAACATATCTCTGACAACAGGCCTCAGCACCTTGCCACACAAACACAATCATGCAAGCACAACACTCTTTATATCCTGACCAGCTAACTCTCGAGACTGCAACTCCCTTAGTTATTATGTGTATGTCCCAGTTGAGGAGGAGATAATAAAAAATTACTTATAACACCAAAGTGCCTTGAGGAGGTAGTGCTGCCCTCGGTTCCTGGAAGAACATATCTCTGACAACAGGTCTCAGCACCTTGCCACACAAACACAATCTTGCAAGCACAACACTCTTTATATCCTGACCAGCTAACTCTCGAGACTGCAACTCCCTTAGTTATTATGTGTATGTCCCAGTTAGGGAGGAGATAATAAAAAACTACTTATAACACCAAAGTCCCTTGAGGAGGTAGTGCTGCCCTCGGTTCCTGGAAGAACATGTCTCTGACAGCAGGCACCTTGCCACACAAACACAATCATGCAAGCACAACACTCTTTATATCTGACCAGCTAACTCTCGAGACTGCAACTCCCTTAGTTATTATGTGTATGTCCCAGTTGAGGAGGAGATAATAAAAAACTACTTATAACACCAAAGTGCCTTGAGGAGGTAGTGCTGCCCTCGGTTCCTGGAAGAACATATCTCTGACAACAGGCCTCAGCACCTTGCTAAATGCCCACCAATCATGCAAGCACAACACTCTTTATATCTGACCAGCTAACTCTCGAGACTGCAACTCCCTTAGTTATTATGTGTATGTCCCAGTTGAGGGAGGAGATAATAAAAAACTACTTATAACACCAAAGTGCCTTGAGGAGGTAGTCTGCCCTCGGTTCCTGGAAGAACATATCTCTGACAACAGGTCTGTACCTTGCCACACAAACACAATCATGCAAGCACAACACTCTTTATATCTGACCAGCTAACTCTCGAGACTGCAACTCCCTTAGTTATTATGTGTATGTCCCAGTTGAGGAGGAGATAATAAAAAACTACTTATAACACCAAAGTCCCTTGAGGAGGTAGTGCTGCCCTCAGTTCCTGGAAGAGAACATATCTCTGACAACAGAAACATGCCACACAAACACAATCATGCAAGCACAACACTCTTTATATCTGACCACGTAACTCTCGAGACTGCAACTCCCTTAGTTATTATGTGTATGTCCCAGTTGAGGAGGAGATAATAAAAAACTACTTATAACACCAAAGTGCCTTGAGGAGGTAGTGCTGCCCTCGGTTCCTGGAAGAACATATCACCTCTGACAACAGGCCTCAGCACCTTGCCACACAAACACAATCATGCAAGCACAACACTCTTTATATCTGACCAGCTAACTCTCGAGACTGCAACTCCCTTAGTTATTATGTGTATGTCCTAGTTGAGGAGGAGATAATAAAAAACTACTTATAACACCAAAGTGCCTTAAGGGAGGGGTATCGCTGCCCTCGGTTCCTGGAAGAACATATCTCTGACAACAGGCACCTTGCCACACGAGCACAATCATGCAAGCACAACACTCTTTATATCTGACCAGCTAACTCTCGAGACTGCAACTCCCTTAGTTATTATGTGTATGTCCCAGTTGAGGAGGAGATAATAAAAAACTACTTATAACACCAAAGTGCCTTAAGGAGGTATCGCTGCCCTCGGTTCCTGGAAGAACATATCTCTGACAACAGGCCTCAGCACCTTGCCACACAAACACAATCATGCAAGCACAACACTCTTTATATCTGACCAGCTAACTCTCGGACCTTGCAACTCCCTTAGTTATTATGTGTATGTCCTAGTTGAGGAGGAGATAATAAAAAACTACTTATAACACCAAAGTACCTTAAGGAGGTATCGCTGCCCTCGGTTCCTGGAAGAACATATCTCTGACAACAGGCACCTTGCCACACAAACACAATCATGCAAGCACAACACTCTTTATATCCTGACCAGCTAACTCTCCAGACTGCAACTCCCTTAGTTATTATGTGTATGTCCCAGTTGAGGAGGAGATAATAAAAAACTACTTATAACACCAAAGTGCCTTAAGGAGGTATCGCTGCCCTCGGTTCCTGGAAGAACATATCTCTGACAACAGGCCCTAAACATACCCACACAAACACAATCATGCAAGCACAACACTCTTTATATCTGACCAGCTAACTCTCTGAGACTGCAACTCCCTTAGTTATTATGTGTATGTCCTAGTTGAGGAGGAATAATAAAAAACTACTTATAACACCAAAGTGCCTTGAGGAGGTAGTGCTGCCCTCAGTTCCTGGAAGAACATATCTCTGACAACAGAGCCTCAGCACCTTGCCACACAAACACAATCATGCAAGCACAACACTCTTCACTATCTGACCAGCTAACTCTCGAGACTGCAACTCCCTTAGTTATTATGTGTATGTCCCAGTTGAGGAGGAGATAATAAAAAAACTACTTATAACACCAAAGTGCCTTGAGGAGGTAGTGCTGCCCTCGGTTCCTGGAAGAACATATCTCTGACAACAGGCCTCAGCACCTTGCCACACAAACACAATCATGCAAGCACAACACTCTTCCTGTCTAAATAAACTAACTCTCGAGACTGCAACTCCCTTAGTTATTATGTGTATGTCCTAGTTGAGGAGGAGATAATAAAAAACTACATATAACACCAAAGTGCCTTAAGGAGGTATCGCTGCCCTCGGTTCCTGGAAGAACATATCTCTGACAACAGGCACCTTGCCACACAAACACAATGTACATACAACACTCTTTATATCTGACCAGCTAACTCTCGAGACTGCAACTCCCTTAGTTATTATGTGTATGTCCCAGTTGAGGAGGAGATAATAAAAAACTACTTATAACACCAAAGTGCCTTAAGGAGGTATCGCTGCCCTCAGTTCCTGGAAGAACATATCTCTGACAACAGGCCTCAGCACCTTGCCATTTCGCCTACAAATCATGCAAGCACAACACTCTTTACTCTCTATGACCAGCAGCTAACTCTCGAGACTGCAACTCCCTTAGTTATTATGTGTATGTCCTAGTTGAGGAGGAGATAATAAAAAACTACTTATAACACCAAAGTGCCTTGAGGAGGTAGTGCTGCCCTCAGTTCCTGGAAGAACATATCTCTGACAACAGGTCTCAGCACCTTGCCACACAAACACAATCATGCAAGCACAACACTCTTTATATCTGACCAGCTAACTCTCGAGACTGCAACTCCTTAGTTATTATGTGTATGTCCCAGTTGAGGAGGAGATAATAAAAAACTACTTATAACACCAAAGTGCCTTGAGGAGGTAGTGCTGCCCTCGGTTCCTGGAAGAACATATCTCTGACAACAGGCCTCAGCACCTTGCCACACAAACACAATCATGCAAGCACAACACTCTTTATATCTGACCAGCTAACTCTCGAGACTGCAACTCCCTTAGTTATTATGTGTATGTCCTAGTTGAGGAGGAGATAATAAAAAACTACTTATAACACCAAAGTGCCTTGAGGAGGTAGTGCTGCCCTCGGTTCCTGGAAGAACATATCTCTGACAACAGGTCTCAGCACCTTGCCACACAAACACAATCATGCAAGCACAACACTCTTTATATCTGACCAGCTAACTCTCCAGACTGCAACTCCCTTAGTTATTATGTGTATGTCCCAGTTGAGGAGGAGATAATAAAAAACTACTTATAACACCAAAGTGCCTTGAGGAGGTAGTGCTGCCCTCGGTTCCTGGAAGAACATATCTCTGACAACAGGTCTCAGCACCTTGCCACACAAACACAATCATGCAAGCACAACACTCTTTATATCCAGCCAGCTAACTCTCGAGACTGCAGCTCCCTTAGTTATTATGTGTATGTCCCAGTTGAGGAGGAGATAATAAAAAACTACTTATAACACAAAGTGCCTTGAGGAGGTAGTGCTGCCCTCGGTTCCTGGAAGAACATATCTCTGACAACGGTCTCAGCACCTTACTACACAAACACAATCATGCAAGCACAACACTCTTTATATCCTGACCAGCTAACTCTCGAGACTGCAACTCCCTTAGTTATTATGAGTATGTCCTAGTTGAGGAGGAGATAAAATAAAAACTACTTATAACACCAAAGTGCCTTGAGGGTAGTGCTGCCCTCGGTTCCTGGAAGAACATATCTCTGACAACAGGTCTCAGCACCTTGCCACACAAACACAATCATGCAAGCACAACACTCTTTATATCTGACCAATAACTCTCAGAACTACAACTCATAGTTATTATGTGTATGTCCCAGTTGAGGAGGAGATAATAAAAAACTACTTATAACACCAAAGTGCCTTGAGGAGGTAGTGCTGCCCTCGGTTCCTGGAAGAACATATCTCCCATGTGAGTCTCAGCACCTGCCACACAAACACAATCATGCAAGCACAACACTGTTATATCTGACCAGCTAACTCTCCAGACTGCAACTCCCTTAGTTATTATGTGTATGTCCCAGTTGAGGAGGAGATAATAAAAAACTACTTATAACACCAGAGTGCCTTGAGGAGGTAGTGCTGCCCTCGGTTCCTGGAAGAACATATCTCTGACAACAGGTCTCAGCACCTTGCCACACAAACACAATCATGCAAGCACAACACTCTTTATATCTGACTAACTCTCGAGACTGCAACTCCCTTAGTTATTATGTGTATGTCCCAGTTGAGGAGGAGATAATAAAAACTACTTATAACACCAAAGTGCCTTGAGGAGGTAGTGCTGCCCTCGGTTCCTGGAAGAACAGCACCTCTCTGACAACAGGCCTCAAAACTGCTTACCACACAAACACAATCATGCAAGCACCAACACTCTTTATATCTGACCAGCTAACTCTCCAGACTGCAACTCCCTTAGTTATTATGTGTATGTCACAATTTGAGGAGGAGATAATAAAAAACTACTTATAACACCAAAGTGCCTTGAGGAGAGTAGTGCTGCCCTCGGTTCCTGGAAGAACATATCTCTGACAACAGGTCTCAACACCTTGCCACACAAACACAATCATCACAAGCACAACACTCTTTATATCTGACCAGCTAACTCTCGAGACTGCAACTCCCTTAGTTATTATGTGTATGTCCCAGTTGAGGAGGAGATAATAAAAAACTACTTATAACACCAAAGTGCCTTGAGGAGGTAGTGCTGCCCTCGGTTCCTGGAAGAGCATATCTCTGACAACAGGCCTCAGCACCTTGCACCACACAAACAAAATCATGCAAGCACAACACTCTTTATATCTGACCAGCTAACTCTCAGACTGCAACTCCCTTAGTTATTATGTGTATGTCCTAGTTGAGGAGGAGATAATAAAAAACTACTTATAACACCAAAGTGCCTTGAGGAGGTAGTGCTGCCCTCGGTTCCTGGAAGAACATATCTCTGACAACAGGTCTCAGCACCTTGCCACACAAACACAATCATGCAAGCACAACACTCTTTATATCTGACCAGCTAACTCTCGAGACTGCAACTCCCTTAGTTATTATATTGTATGTCCCAGTTGAGGAGGGAGATAATAAAAAACTACTTATAACACCAAAGTGCCTTGAGGAGGTAGTGCTGCCCTCGGTTCCTGGAAGAACATATCTCTGACAACAGGCCTCAGCACCTTGCCACACAAACACAATCATGCAAGCACAACACTCTTTATATCTGACCAGCTAACTCTCGAGACTGCAACTCCCTTAGTTATTATCTGTGTATGTCCCAGTTGAGGAGGAGATAATAAAAAACTACTTATAACACCAAAGTGCCTTGAGGAGGTAGTGCTGCCCTCGGTTCCTGGAAGAACTTTCTCTCTGACAACAGGCCTCAGCACCTTGCCACACAAACACAATCATGCAAGCACAACACTCTTTATATCTGACCAGCTAACTCTCCAGACTGCAACTCCCTTAGTTATTATGTGTATGTCCCAGTTGAGGAGGAGATAATAAACTACTTATAACACCAAAAGTGCCTTGAGGAGGTAGTGCTGCCCACTCTGGTTCCTGGAAGAACATATCTCTGACAACAGGCCTCAGCACCTTGCCACACAAACACAATCAGGACAACACAACACTCTTTATATCTGACCAGCTAACTCTCCAGACTGCAACTCCCTTAGTTATTATGTATGTCCCAGTTGAGGAGGAGATAATAAAAAGCTACTTATAACACCAAAGTGCCTTGAGGAGGTAGTGCTGCCCTCAGTTCCTGGAAGAACATATCTCTGACAACAGGCCTCAGCACCTTGCCACACAAACACAATCATGCAAGCACAACACTCTTTATATCTGACCAGCTAACTCTCAGACTGCAACTCCCTTAGTTATTATGTGTATGTCCCAGTTGAGGAGAAGGAGATAATAAAAAACTACTTATAACACCAAAGTGCCTTGAGGAGGTAGTGCTGCCCTCGGTTCCTGGAAGAACATATCTCTGACAACAGGCCTCAGCACCTTGCCACACAAACACAATCATGCAAGCACAACACTCTTTATATCTGACCAGCTAACTCTCTGAGACTGCAACTCCCTTAGTTATTATGTGTATGTCCCAGTTGAGGAGGAGATAATAAAAAACTGCTTATAACACCAAAGTGCCTTGAGGAGGTAGTGCTGCCCTCGGTTCCTGGAAGAACATATCTCTGACAACAGGCCTCAGCACCTTGCCACACAAACACAATCATGCAAGCACAACACTCACTATATCAACCAGCCTTTCTCAGACTGCAACTCCTTAGTTATTATGTGTATGTCCCAGTTGAGGAGGCTAATAAAAAACTACTTATAACACCAAAGTGCCTTGAAGGTAGTGCTGCCCTCGGTTCCTGGAAGAACATATCTCTGACAACAGGCCTCCATGCCACAAACACAATCATGCAAGCACAACACTCTTTATATCTGACCAGCTAACTCTCGAGACTGCAACTCCCTTAGTTATTATGTGTATGTCCCAGTTGAGGAGGAGATAATAAAAAACTACTTAACAAAGTTGTTGCTTGAGGAGGTAGTGCTGCCATCGGTTCCTGGAAGAACATATCTCTGACAACAGGCCTCAGCACCTTGCCACACAAACACAATCATGCAAGCACAACACTCTTTATATCTGACCAGCTAACTCTCGAGACTGCAACTCCCTTAGTTATTATGTGTATGTCCTAGTTGAGGAGGAATAATAAAAAACTACTTATAACACCAAAGTGCCTTGAGAGGGGAGTAGTGCCTCAGTTCCTGGAAGAACATATCTGATACTTAGTGTAGCTAGTTATTATGTGTATGTCCCAGTTGAGGAGGAGATAATAAAAAACTACTTATAACACCAAAGGTGCCTTGAGGACAATCTGCCCTCGGTTCCTGGAAGAACATCTTGACAACAGGCCTCAGCACCTTGCCACACAAACACAATCATGCAAGCACAACACTCTTTATATCTGACCAGCTAACTCTCCAGACTGCAACTCCCTTAGTTATTATGTGTATGTCCCAGTTGAGGGAGGAGATAATAAAACTACTTATAACACCAAAGTGCCTTGAGGAGGTAGTGCTGCCCTCGGTTGTCGTGGAAGAACCTATCTCTGACAACAGGCCTCAGCACCTTGCCACACAAACACAATCATGCAAGCACAACACTCTTTATATCTGACCAGCTAACTCTCAGCCCCTGCAACTCCCTTAGTTATTATGTGTATGTCCCAGTTGAGGAGGAGATAATAAAAAACTACTTATAACACCAAAGTGCCTTGAGAGGTAGTGCTGCCCTCGGTTCCTGGAAGAACATATCTCTGACAACAGGTCTCAACACCTTGCCACACAAACACAATCATGCAAGCACAACACTCTTTATATCTGACCAGCTAACTCTCGAGACTGCAACTCCCTTAGTTATTATGTGTATGTCCCAGTTGAGGAGGAGATAATAAAAAAAAACTACTTATAACACCAAAGTGCCTTGAGGAGGTAGTGCTGCCCTCTAGATGGAAGAACCTATCTCTGACAACAGGCCTCAGCACCTTGCCACACAAACACAATCATGCAAGCACAACACTCTTTATATCTGACCAGCTAACTCTCGAGACTGCAACTCCTTAGTTATTATGTGTATGTCCCAGTTGAGGAGGAGATAATAAAAACTACTTATAACACCAAAGTGCCTTGAGGAGGTAGTGCTGCCCTCGGTTCGTGGAGAGAACCTATCTCTGACAACAGCCTCAGCACCTTGCCACACAAACACAATCATGCAAGCACAACACTCTTTATATCCTGACCAGCTAACTCTCGAGACTACCTTCCCTTAGTTATTATGTGTATGTCCCAGTTGAGGAGGAGATAATAAAAAACTACTTATAACACCAAAGTGCCTTGGGAAGGTATGCTGCCCTCGGTTCGTGGAAGAACTATCTCTGACAACAGACCTCAGCACCTTTATACCTAACTTGACATGCAAGCACAACACTCTTTATATCTGACCAGCTAACTCTCGAGACTGCAACTCCCTTAGTTATTATGTGTATGTCCCAGTTGAGGAGGGAGATAATAAAAAACTACTTATAACACCAAAGTGCCTTGAGGAGGAGTAGTGCTGCCCTCGGTTCGTGGAAGAACCTATCTCTGACAACAGGCCTCAGCACCTTGCCACACAAACACAATCATGCAAGCACAACACTCTTTATATCGACCAGCTAACTCTCCAGACTGCAACTCCTTGATTATTATGTGTATGTCCCAGTTGAGGAGGAGATAATAAAAGAGCTACTTATAACACCAAAGTGCCTTGAGGAGGTAGTGCTGCCCTCGGTTCGTGGAAAGAACCCAAGGCCTCAGCACCTTGCCACTACACAAACACAATCATGCAAACACAACCTCTTTATATCTGACCAGCTAACTCTCAGTGCAACTCCTTAGTTATTATGTGTATGTCCCAGTTGAGGAGATAATAAAAACAACTTAACACCAAAGTGCCTTGAGAGGTAGTGCTGCCCTCGGTTCCCGGAAAGAACATATCTCTGACAACAGGCCTCAGCACCTTGCCACACAAACACAATCATGCAAGCACAACCTCTTTATATCTGACCAGCTAACTCTCGAGACTGCAACTCCCTTAGTTATTATGTGTATGTCCCATTGAGGGAAATAATGGCAACTACTGTCTTCAGTGCCTTGAGAGAGGTAGTGCTGCCCTCGGTTCCGGAAGAACATATCTCTGACAACAGGCCTCAGCACCTTGCCACACAAACACAATCATGCAAGCACAACACTTTATATATCTGACCAGCTAACTCTCGAGACTGCAACTCCCTTAGTTATTATGTGTATGTCCCAGTTGAGGAGGGCATAAAACACTGCCTAAAGTGCAAAAAGAAAGGCCTAAATGCCTGCAGCAACACAGCTCACCCTGCCCCCAAAACACAATCATGCAAGCACAACACTCTTTATATCTGACCAGCTAACTCTCAGAGACTGCAACTCCCTTAGTTATTATGTGTATGTCCCAGTTGAGGAGGAGATAATAAAAAACTACTTATAACACCAAAGTGCCTTGAGGAGGTAGTGCTGCCCTCGGTTCCTGGAAGAACATATCTCCTGACAACAGGCCTCAACCTTGCTGAGCACCAATCATGCAAGCACAACACTCTTTATATCTGACCAGCCAACTCTCGAGACTGCAACTCCCTTAGTTATTATGTGTATGTCCCAGTTGAGGAGGAGATAATAAAAACTACTTATAACACCAAAGTGCCTTGAGGAGGTAGTGCTGCCCTCGGTTCCTGGAAGAACATATCTCTGACAACAGGCCTCAGCACCTTGCCACACAAACACAATCATGCAAGCACAACACTCTTTATATCTGACCAGCTAACTCTCGAGACTGCAACTCCCTTAGTTATTATGTGTATGTCCCAGTTGAGGAGAATAATAAAAAACTACTTATAACACCAAAGTGTGCCTTGAGGAGGTGAACACACTCAGCTGGTGGAAAGAACCTATCTCTGACAACAGGTCTCAGCACCTTGCCACACAAACACAATCATGCAAGCACAACACTCTTTATATCTGACCAGCTAACTCTCGAGACTGCAACTCCCTTAGTTATTATATGTATGTCCCAGTTGAGGAGGAGATAATAAAAACTACTTATAACACCAAAGTGCCTTGAGGAGGTAGTGCCCTCGGTTCCTGGAAGAACATATCTCTGACAACAGGCCTCAGCACCTTGCCACACAAACACAATCATGCAAGCACAACACTCTTTATCTGACCAGCTAACTCTCGAGACTGCAACTCCTTAGTTATTATGTGTATGTCCCAGTTGAGGAGGAGATAATAAAAAACTACTTATAACACCAAAGTGCCTTGAGGAGGTAGTGCTGCCCTCGGTTCGTGGAAGAACCTATCTCTGACAACAGGTCTCAGCACCTTGCCACACAAACACAATCATGCAAGCACAACACTCTTTATACTGACCAGCTAACTCTCGAGACTGCAACTCCCTTAGTTATTATGTGTATGTCCCAGTTGAGGAGGAGATAATAAAAAACTACTTATAACACCAAGGTAGTGCCTTGAGGAGGTAGTGCTGCCCTCAGTTCCTGGAAGAACCTATCTCTGACAACAGGTCTCAGCACCTTGCCACACAAACACAATCATGCAAGCACAACACTCTTTATATCTGACCAGCTAACTCTCGAGACTGCAACTCCTTAGTTATTATGTGTATGTCCCAGTTGAGGAGGAGAGAGAGAGAGAGAGAGAGGGAGATAATAAAAACTACTTATAACACCAAAGTGCCTTGAGGAGGTAGTGCTGCCCTCGGTTCGTGGAAGAACCTATCTCTGACAACAGGTCTCAGCACCTTGCCACACAAACACAATCATGCAAGCACAACACTCTTTATATCTGGCCAGCTAACTCTCGAGACTGCAACTCCCTTAGTTATTATGTGTATGTCCCAGTTGAGGAGGAGATAATAAAAAACTACTTATAACACCCAAGTGCCTTGAGGAGGTAGTGCTGCCCTCGGTTCGTGGAAGAACCTATCTCTGACAACAGGTCTCAGCACCTTGCCACACAAACACAATCATGCAAGCACAACACTCTTTATATCTGACCAGCTAACTCTCGAGACTGCAACTCCCTTGGTTATTATGTGTATGTCCAGTTGAGGAGGAGATAATAAAAAACTACTTATAACACCAAAGTGCCTTGAGGAGGTAGTGCTGCCCTCAGTTCGTGGAAGAACCTATCTCTGACAACAGGTCTCAGCACCTTGCCACACACAAACATAATCATGCAAACACAACCTCTTTATATCTGACCAGCTAACTCTCGAGACTGCAACTCCCTTAGTTATTATGTGTATGTCCCAGTTGAGGAGGAGATAATAAAAAACTACTTATAACACTGCCAAGGAAAGTGCCTTGAGGAGGTAGTGCTGCCCTCGGTTCCAAGTAGGAAGGAACTTCTATCTCTGACAACAGGTCTCAGCCACCTTGCCACACAAACACAATCATGCAAGCACAACACTCTTTATATCTGACCAGCTAACTCTCCAGACTGCAACTCCCTTAGTTATTATGTGTATGTCCCAGTTGAGGAGGAGATAATAAAAAACTACTTATAACACCCAAGGGTCTTGCCTTGAGGAGGTAGTGCTGCCCTCGGTTCCGTGGAAGAACCTATCTCTGACAACAGGTCTCAGCACCTTGCCACACAAACACAATCATGCAAGCACAACACTCTTTATATCTGACCAGCTAACTCTCGAGACTGCAACTCCCTTAGTTATTATGTGTATGTCCCAGTTGAGGAGGAGATAATGGCTTACTTATAACACCAAAGTGCCTTGAGGAGGTAGTGCTGCCCTCGGTTCGTGGAAAGAACCCTATCCTCCTTAGGTCTCAGCACGCACCCACCACAATCCGCTGCAAGCACAACACTCTTTATATCTGACCAGCTAACTCGAGACTGCAACTCCTTAGTTATTATGTGTATGTCCCAGTTGAGGAGGAGATAATAAAGAACTACTTCTTATAGAGGTAACCTTGAGGAGAGTAGTGCTGCCCTCGGTTCGTGGAAGAACCTATCTCTGACAACAGGTCTCAGCACCTTGCCACACAAACACAATCATGCAAGCACAACACTCTTTATATCTGACCAGCTAACTCTCGAGACTACAACTCCCTTAGTTATTATGTGTATGTCCCAGTTGAGAGGAGATAATAAAAAACTATAACACCAAAGTGCCTTGGGAGAGGTAGTGCTGCCCTCAGTTCGTGGAAGAGCCTATCCTCAAACAGCAGGTCTCAGCACCTTGCACCACACAAACACAATCATGCAAGCACAACACTCTTTATATCTGACAATAACTCTCCAGACTGCAACTCCCTTAGTTATTATGTGTATGTCCCAGTTGAGGAGGAGATAATAAAAGAAAACTACTTATAACACAAAGTGCCAGGAAGGTAAGTGTGCCTCAAGTTCGTGGGAAGGACCATCCATTAACAGATCTCAAACACCTTTACTACTGACAATCATGCAAACACAACCTCTTTATATAAATGCAGCTAACTCTCGAGGCTACCCAGCTCCCTTAGTTATTATGTGTATGTCCCAGTTGAGGAGAATGTCAAAAAACTACTTATAACACCAAAGTGCCTTGAGGAGGTAGTGCTGCCCTCGGTTCGTGGAAGAACCTATCTCTGACAACAGGTCTCAGCACCTTGCCACACAAACACAATCATGCAAGCACAACACTCTTTATATCTGACCAGCTAACTCTCGAGACTGCAACTCCGCTAGTTGTGTGACTGTATGTCCCAGTTGAGGAGGAGATAATAAAAAGCTACTTATAACACCCAAAGTGCCTTGAGGAGAGTAGTGCTGCCCTCGGTTCCTGGAAGAAGAACATATCTCTGACAACAGGCACCTTGCCACACAAACACAATCATGCAAGCACAACACTGCTTATATCTGACATTCTGCTCTCAGAGGCCTGCAACTCCTTAGTTATTATGTGTGTATGTCCCAGTTGAGAGGAGATAATAAAGAACTACTTATAACACCAAAGTGCCTTGAGAAGTGGCAGTGCTGCCCTCGGTTCCTGGAAGAACATATCTCTGACAACAGGCACCTTGCCTAAAACACAATCATGCAAGCACAACACTCTTTATATCGACCAGCTAACTCTCGAGACTGCAACTCCCCTTAGTTATTATGTGTATGTCCCAGTTGAGGAGGAGATAATAAAAAACTACTTATAACACCAAAGTGCCTTGAGGAGGTAGTGCTGCCCTCGGTTCGTGGAAGAACCTATCTCTGACAACAGGGCTCAACACCTTGCCACACAAACACAATCATGCAAGCACAACACTCTTTATATCTGACCAGCTAACTCTCGAGACTGCAACTCCCTTAGTTATTATGTGTATGTCCCAGTTGAGGAGGAGATAATAAAAAACTACTTATAACACCAAAGTGCCTTGAGGAGGTAGTGCTGCCCTCGGTTCGTGGAAGAACCTATCTCTGACAACAGGTCTCAGACCTTACCACACAAGCAAATCATGCAAACACAACACTCTTTATATCTGACCAGCTAACTCTCCAGACTGCAACTCCCTTAGTTATTATGTGTATGTCCCAGTTGAGGAGGAGATAATAAAAAACTACTTATAACACCAAAGTGCCTTGAGGAGGTAGTGCTGCCCTCAGTTCCCTGGAAGAACCTATCTCTGACAACAGGTCTCAGCACCTTGCCACACAAACACAATCATGCAAGCTTCACTTACTCTTTATATCTGACCAGCTAACTCTCCAGACTGCAACTCCCTTAGTTACTGACCAATATTTACAGCATGTCCCAGTTGAGGGAGGAGATAATAAAAAACTACTTATAACACCAAAGTGCCTTGAGGAGGTAGTGCTGCCCTCGGTTCGTGGAAGAACCTATCTCTGACAACAGGTCTCAGCACCTTGCCACACAAACACAATCATGCAAGCACAACACTCTTTATATCTGACCAGCTAACTCTCAGTACAGCTCCTTAGTTATTGTGTATGTCCCAGTTGAGGAGGAGATAATAAAAAACTACTTATAACACCAAAGTGCCTTGAGGAGGTAGTGCTGCCCTCGGTTCGTGGAAGAACCTATCTCTGACAACAGGTCTCAGCACCTTGCCACACAAACACAATCATGCAAGCACAACACTCTTTATATCTGACCAGCTAACTCTGAGACTGCAACTCCTTAGTTATTATGTATGTCCCAGTTGAGGGGAAGATGTAAAAACTACTTATAACACCAAAGTGCCTTGAGGTAGTGCTGCCCTCGGTTCCCTGGAAGAACATATCTCTGACAACAGGCCTCAGCACACCTTGCCACACAAACACAATCATGCAAGCACAACACTCTTTATATCTGACCAGCTAACTCGAGACCTGTATCCCTTAGTTATTATGTGTATGTCCCAGTTGAGGAGGAGATAATAAAAAACTACTTATAACACCAAAGTGCCTTGAGGAGGTAGTGCTGCCCTCGGTTCCTGGAAGAACCTATCTCTGACAACAGGCCTCAGCACCTTGCCACACAAACACAATCATGCAAGCACAACCTCTTTATATCTGACCAGCTAACTCGAGACTGCAACTCACTTAGTTATTATGTGTATGTCCCAGTTGAGGAGGAGATAATAAAAAACTACTTATAACACACCAAAGTGCCTTGAGGAGGTAGTGCTGCCCTCGGTTCCTGGAAGAACCTATCTCTGACAACAGGCCTCAGCACCTTGCCACACAAACACAATCATGCAAGCACAACACTCTTTATATCTGACCAGCTAACCTCCAGACTGCAACTCCCTTAGTTATTATGTGTATGTCCCAGTTGAGAGGAGATAATAAAAACTACTTATAACACCAAAGTGCCTTGAGGAGGTAGTGCTGCCCTCGGTTCCTGGAAGAACCTATCTCTGACAACAGGCCTCAACTCACCTTGCCACACAAAGCACAGATAAATTTTAAGCACAACACTCTTTATATCTGACCAGCTAACTCTCGAGACTGCAACTCCCTTAGTTATTATGTGTATGTCCCAGTTGAGGAGGAGATAATAAAAAACTACTTATAACACCAAAGTGCCTTGGGAGTAGTGCTGCCCTCGGTTCCTGGAAAGAACCTATCTCTGACAACAGGCCTCAGCACCTTGCCACACAAACACAATCATGCAAGCACAACCTCTTTATATCTGACCAGCTAACTCTCGAGACTGCAACTCCCTTAGTTATTATGTGTATGTCCCAGTTGAGGAGGAGATAATAAAAAAACTTAAAAACATAACACCAAAGTGCCTTGAGGAGGTAGTGCTGCCCTCGGTTCCTGGAAGAACCAGGCAAACCTATCTCTGACAACAGGCCTCAGCACCTTGCCACACAAACACAATCATGCAAGCACAACACTCTTTATATCTGACCAGCTAACTCTCGAGACTGCAGGCCTCACTTAGTTGTGCTGTGGTAATGACAATGCCCAGTTGAGGAGGAGATAATAAAAAACTACTTATAACACCAAAGTGCGCGGGAGGTAGTGCTGCCCTCGGTTCCTGGAATATCTCTGACAACAGGCCTCAGCACCTTGCCACACAAACACAATCATGCAAGCACAACACTCTTTATATCTGACCAGCTAACTCTCGAGACTGCAACTCCCTTAGTTATTATGTGTATGTCCCAGTTGAGGAGGAGATAATAAAAAACTACTTATAACACCAAAGTGCCTTGAGGAGGTAGTGCTGCCCTCGGTTCCTGGAAAGAAGGAAGAGAACCTATCTCTGACAGGTCTCAGCACCTTGCCACACAAACACAATCATGCAAGCACAACACTCTTTATATCTGACCAGCTAACTCTCGAGACTGCAACTCCCTTAGTTATTATTATGTGTATGTCCCAGTTGAGGAGAGGAGATAATAAAACTACTTTATAACACCAAAGTGCCTTGAGGAGGTAGTGCTGCCCTCGGTTCCTGGAGAATGTCTTCCTCTCTGACAACAGGCCTCAGCACCTTGCCACACAAACACAATCATGCAAACACAACACTCTTATCTGACCAGCTAGCCTCCCTCTCAGAGACTGCAACTCCCTTAGTTATTATGTGTATGTCCCAGTTGAGGAGGAGATAATAAAAAACTACTTATAACACCAAAGTGCCTTGAAATTAGTGCTGCCCTCGGTTCCTGGAAGAACATATCTCTGACAACAGGCCTCAGCACCTTGCCACTACAAACACCACAATCATCAATACGAAGCACAACACTCTTTATATCTGACCAGCTAACTCTCGAGACTGCAACTCCCTTAGTTATTATGTGTATGTCCCAGTTGAGGAGGAGATAATAAAAACCCACTTATAACATAAAGTGCCTTGAGGAGGACAGTGCTGCCCTCGGTTCCTGGAAGAACATATCTCTGACAACAGGCCTCAGCACCTTGCCACACAAACACAATCATGCAAGCACAACACTCTTTATATCTGACCAGCTAACTCTCGAGACTGCAACTCCCTTGGATTATTATGTGTATGTCCCAGTTGAGGAGGAGATAATAAAACTACTTATAACACCAAAGTGCCTTGAGGAGGTAGTGCTGCCCTCGGTTCCTGGAAGAACATATCTCTGACAACAGGCCTCAGCACCTTGCCACACAAACACAATCCTGCAAACATAACACTCTTTATATCTGACCAGCTAACTCTCGAGACTGCAACTCCCTTAGTTATTATGTGTATGTCCCAGTTGAGGAGGAGATAATAAAAAACTACTTATAACACCAAAGTGCCTTGAGGAGGTAGTGCTGCCCTCAGTTCCTGGAAGAACCTATCTCTGACAACAGGCCTCAGCACCTTGCCACACAAACACAATCATGCAAGCACAACACTCTTTATATCTGACCAGCTAACTCTCGAGACTGCAACTCCCTTAGTTATTATGTGTATGTCCCAGTTGAGAGGAGATAATAAAAAACTACTTTATAACACCAAAGTGCCTTGAGGAGGTAGTGCTGCCCTCGGTTCGTGGAAGAACCTATCCTGACAATAGGTCTCAGCACCTTGCCACACAAACACAATCATGCAAGCACAACACTCTTTATATCTGACCAGCTAACTCTCGAGACTGCAACTCCCTTAGTTATTATGTGTATGTCCCAGTTGAGGAGGAGATAATAAAAAACTACTTATAACACCAAAGTGCCTTAAGGAGGTATCGCTGCCCTCGGTTCTGAAGAACATATCTCTGACAACAGGCCTCAGCACCTTGCCACACAAACACAATCATGCAAGCACAACACTCTTTTTTATATCTGACCAGCTAACTCGAGACTGCAACTCCCTTAGTTATTATGTATGTCCCAGTTGAGGAGGAGATAATAAAAAACTACTTATAACACCAAAGTGCCTTGAGGAGGTAGTGCTGCCCTTCCTGGAAGAACATATCTCTGACAACAGGCCTCAGCACCTTGCCACACAAACACAATCATGCAAGCACAACACTCTTATATCTGACCAGCTAACTCTCGAGACTGCAACTCCCTTAGTTATTATGTGTATGTCCCAGTTGAGGAGGAGATAATAAAAAACTACTTATAACACCAAAGTGCCTTGAGGAGGTAGTGCTGCCCTCGGTTCCTGGAAGAACATATCTCTGACAACAGGCCTCAGCACCTTGCCACACAAACACAATCATGCAAGCACAACACTCTTTATATCTGACCAGCTAACTCTCGAGACTGCAACTCCCTTAGTTATTATGTGTATAACCCAAATGGATAGTGTATATACAAAACTACTTATAACAATAGTGCTGCCCCTGGAAGAACATATCTCTGACAACAGGCCTCAGCACCTGGGCTACACAAACACAATCATGCAAGCACAACACTCTTTATATCTGACCAGCTAACTCTCGAGACTGCTGACTCCCTTAGTTATTATGTGTATGTCCCAGTTGAGGAGGAGATAATAAAAACTATCATAACACCAAAGTGTCTGAGTGTAGGTGTGCTGCCCTCGGTTCCTGGAAGAACCTATCTCTGACAACAGGCCTCAGCACCTTGCCACACAAACACAATCATGCAAGCACAACACTCTTTATATCTGACCAGCTAACTCTCCAGACTGCAACTCCCTTAGTTATTATGTGTATGTCCCAGTTGAGGAGGAGATAATAAAAAAACTACTTATAACACCAAAGTGCCTTGAGGAGGTGCTGCCCTCGGTTCCTGGAAGAACATATCTCTGACAACAGGCCTCTCCCGCGTCTTGCCACACAAACACAATCATGCAAGCACAACACTCTTTATATCTGACCAGCTAACTCTCGAGACTGCAACTCCTTTAGTTATTATGTATGTCCCAGTTGAGGAGGAGATAATAAAAAACTACTTATAACACCAAAGTGCCTTGAGGAGGTAGTGCTGCCCTCGGTTCCTGGAAGAACATATCTCTGACAACAGGCCTCAGCACCTTGCCACACAAACACAATCATGCAAGCACAACACTCTTTATATCTGACCAGCTAACTCTCGAGACTGCAACTCCCTTAGTTATTATGTGTATGTCCCAGTTGAGGAGGAGATAATAAAACTACTTATAACACCAAAGTGCCTTGAGGAGGTAGTGCTGCCCCGGTTCCTGGAAGAACATATCCTTTTGACAACAGGCTCCAGCACCTGCCACACAAACACAATCATGCAAGCACAACACTCTTTATATCTGACCAGCTAACTCGACCGTAACCTTTAGTTATTATGTATGTCCCAGTTGAGGAGGAGATAATAAAAACTACTTATAACACCAAAGTGCCTTGAGGAGGCAGTGCTGCCCTCGGTTCCTGGAAGAACATATCTCTGACAACAGGCCTCACACCTTGCCACACAAACACAATCATGAGCACAACACTCTTTATATCTGACCAGTTACAATTCCTGAGACTGCAACTCCTTTAGTTATTATGTGTATGTCCCAGTTGAGGAGGAGATAATAAAAACTACTTATAACACCAAAGTGCCTTGGAGGTAGTGCTGCCCTCGGTCTCTGAAGAACATATCTCTGACAACAGGCCTCAGCACCTTGCCACACAAACACAATCATGCAAGCACAACACTCTTTATATCTGACCAGCTAAATCCCTCGAGACTGCAACTCCTTAGTTATTATGTGTATGTCCCAGTTGAGGAGGAGATAATAAAACTACTTATAACACCAAAGTGCCTTGAGGAGGTAGTGCTGCCCTCTGGAAGAACATATCTCTCTGACAACAGGCCTCAGCACCTTGCCACACAAACACAATCATGCAAGCACAACACTTTATATCTGACCAGCTAACTCTTCGAGACTGCAACTCCCTAGTTATTATGTGTATGTCCCAGTTGAGGAGGAGATAATAAAAACTACTTATACACCAAAGTGCCTTGAGGAGGTAGTGCTGCCCTCGGTTCCTGGAAGAACATATCTCTGACAACAGGCCTCAGCACCTTGCCACACAAACACAATCATGCAAGCACAACACTCTTTATATCTGACCAGCTAACTCTCGAGACTGCAACTCCCTTTAGTTATGTGTATGTCCCAGTTGAGGAGGAGATAATAAAAACTACTATAACACCAAAGTGTCTTTGAGGAGGTAGTGCTGCCCTCGGTTCCTGGAAGAACATATCTCTGACAACAGGCCTCAGCACCTTGCCACACAAACACAATCATGCAAGCACAACACTCTTTTATATCTGACCAGCTAACTCTCCAGACTGCAACTCCCTTAGTTATTATGTGTATGTCCCAGTTGAGGAGGAGATAATAAAAAACTACTTATAACACCAAAGTGCCTTGAGGAGGTAGTGCTGCCCTCGGTTCCTGGAAGAACATATCTCTGACAACAGGCCTCAGCACCTTGCCACACAAACACAATCATGCAAGCACAACACTCTTTATATCTGACCAGCTAACTCTCGAGACTGCAACTCCCTTAGTTATTATGTGTATGTCCCAGTTGAGGAGGAGATAATAAAAACTACTGACAAAGCTGCCTTGAGGAGGTAGTGCCCTCGGTTCGTGGAAGAACATCTCTGACAACAGGCCTCAGCACCTTGCCACACAAACACAATCATGCAAGCACAACACTCTTTATATCTGACCAGCTAACTCTCGAGAGACTGCAACTCCCTTAGTTATTATGTGTATGTCCCAGTTGAGGAGGAGATAATAAAAAACTACTTATAACACCAAAGTGCCTTGAGGAGGTAGTGCTGCCCTCGGTTCGTGAACATATCTCTGACAACAGGCTCCCAGCACCTTGCCACACAAACACAATCATGCAAG
The DNA here is from genome assembly GCA_037127315.1 of Ascarosepion bandense. Lineage (NCBI taxonomy): Eukaryota > Metazoa > Mollusca > Cephalopoda > Sepiida > Sepiidae > Ascarosepion > Ascarosepion bandense. Next base: position 23,240 of record JBBBDQ010011545.1, read on the forward strand.
CACAACACTCTTATATCTGACCAGCTAACTCGAGACTGCAACTCCCTTAGTTATTATGTGTGTATGTCCCAGTTGAGGAGGAGATAATAAAAACTACTATAACACCAAAGTGCCTTGAGGAGGTAGTGCTGCCCTCGGCTCCTGGAAGAACATATCTCTGACAACAGGCCTCAGCACCTTGCCACACAAACACAATCATGCAAGCACAACACTCTTTATATCTGACCAGGCTAACTCTCGAGACTGCAACTCCCTAGTTATTATGTGTATGTCCCAGTTGAGGAGGAGATAATAAAACTACTTATAACACCAAAAGTGCCTTGAGGAGGTAGTGCTGCCCTCGGTTCCTGGAAGAACATATCTCTGACAACAGGCCCTCAGGCACCTTGCCACACAAACACAATCATGCAAGCACAACACTTCTGACCAGCTAACTCTCGAGACTGCAACTCCCTTAGTTAAACTCAGTTGAGGAGGAGATAATAAAACTACTTATAACACCAAAGTGCCTTTGAGGAGGTAGTGCTGCCCTCGGTTCGTGGAAGAACATATCTCTGACAACAGGCCTCAGCACCTTGCCACACAAACACAATCATGCAAGCACAACACTCTTATATCTGACCAGCTAACTCTCGAGACTGCAACTCCCTTAGTTATTATGTGTATGTCCCAGTTGAGGAGGAGATAATAAAAAACTACTTATAACACCAAAGTGCCTTGAGGGAGGTGCTGCCCTCGGTTCCTGGAAGAACATATTCCCAGGCCTCAGCACCTTGCCACACAAACACAATCATGCAAGCAATAACACTCTTTATATCTGACCAGCTAACTCTCGAGAGACTGCAACTCTTAGTTATTATGTGTATGTCCCAGTTGAGGAGGGAGATAATAAAAACTACTTATAACACTCAAAGTTTCCTTGAGGGAGGTAGTGCTGCCCTCGGTTCCTGGAAGAACATATCTCTGACAACAGGCCTCAGCACCTTGCCACAAACACAATCATGCAAGCACAACACTCTTTATATCTGACCAGCTAACTCTCGAGACTGCAACTCCCTTGTTATTATGTGTATGTCCCAGTTGAGGTAGTAGAGATAATAAAAAACCACTTATAATACCAAAGTGCCTTTGGGTAGTGCTGCCCTCGGTTCCTGGAAGAACATATCTCACAGGCCTCAGCACCTTGCCACACAAACACAATCATGCAAGCACAACACTCTTTATATCTGACCAGCTAACTCTCGAGACTGCAACCTTTAGTTATTATGTGTATGTCCCAGTTGAGGAGGAGATAATAAAACTACTTATAACACCAAAGTGCCTTGAGGAGGTAGTGCTGCCCTCAGGTTCCTGGAAGAACATATCTCTGACAACAGGCCTCAGCACCTTGCCACACAAACACAATCATGCAAGCACTCTTTTATATCTGACCAGCTAACTCTCGAGACTGCAACTCCCTTAGTTATTATGTGTATGTCCCAGTTGAGGAGGAGATAATAAAAACAACTTATAACACCAAAGTGCCTTGAGGAGGTAGTGCTGCCCTCGGTTCCCGGAAGAACATATCTCTGACAACAGGCCTCAGCACCTTGCCACACAAACACAATCATGTGTGCCTACTAAACACTCTTATATCTGACCAGCTAACCTCCTCTGAGACTGCAACTCCCTTAGTTATTATGTGTATGTCCCAGTTGAGGAGGAGATAATAAAACTACTTATAACACCAAAGTGCCTTGAGGAGGTAGTGCTGCCCTCGGTTCCTGGAAGAACATATCTCTGACAACAGGCCTCAGCACCTTGCCACACAAACACAATCATGCAAGCACAACACTCTTTATATCTGACCACAGCTAACTCTGACTGCAACTCCCTTTTGTTGGCTATGTGTATGTCCCAGTTGAGGAGGAGATAATAAAAAACTACTTATAACACCAAAGTGCCTTGAGGAGGTAGTGCTGCCCTCGGTTCCTGGAAGAACATATCTCTGACAACAGGCCTCAGCACCTTTGCCACACAAACACAATCATGCAAGCACAACACTCTGTACCTGACCAGCTAACTCTCGAGACTGCAACTCCTTAGTTATTATGTGTATGTCCCAGTTGAGGAGGAGATAATAAAAAACTACTTATAACACCAAAGTGCCTTTGAGGAGGTAGTGCTGCCCTCGGTTCCTGGAAGAACATATCTCTGACAACAGGCCTCAGCACCGCCACAAACACACCATGCAAGCCACTGACTTTAGTAGGTCTGACCAGTTTAACTCGAGACTGCAACTCCCTAGTTATTATGTGTATGTCCCAGTTGAGGAGGAGATAATAAAACTACTTATAACACCAAAGTGCCTGGAGGAGGTAGTGCTGCCTCGGTTCCTGGAAGAACATATCTCTGACAACAGGGTCTCAGCACCTTGCCACACAAACACAATCATGCAAGCACAACACTCTTTATATCTGACCAGCTAACTCTCGAGACTGCACCTCCTTAGTTATTATGTATGTCCCAGTTGAGGAGGAGATAATAAAACTACTTATAACACCAAAGTGCCTTGAGGAGGTAGTGCTGCTCGGTTCCTGGAAGAACATATCTCTGACAACAGGTCTCAGCACCTTGCCACACAAACACAATCATGCAAGCACAACACTCTTTTATATCTGACCAGCTAACTCTCGAGACTGCAACTCCCTTAGTTATTATGTGTAATGTGTCCCAGTTGAGGAGGAGATAATAAAAACTACTTATAACACCAAAGGCCTGGAGGAGGTAGTGCTGCCTTCGGTTCCTGGAAGAACATATCTCTGACAACAGGTCTCAGCACCTTGCCACACAAACACAATCATGCAAGCACAACACTCTTTATATCTGACCAGCTAACTCTCGAGACTGCACCCTTAGTTATTATGTGTGCATGTCCCAGTTGGAGGAGGAGATAATAAAACTACTTATAACACTGTAAGTGCCTTGAGGAGGTAGTTCCCGGTTCGTGGAAGAACATATCTCTGACAACAGGCACCTTGCCACACAAACAATCATGTTAATAACACTTTTTATATCTGACCAGCTAACTCTCGAGACTGCAACTCCTTTAGTTATGTGTATGTCCCAGTTGAGGAGGAGATAATAAAACTACTTATAACACCAAAGTGCCTGAGGAGGTAGTGCTGCCCTCGGTTCGTGGAAGAACATATCTCTGACAACAGGCACCTTGCCACACAAACACAATCATGCAAGCACAACACTCTTTATATCTGACCAGCTAACTCTCGAGACTGCAACTCCTTAGTTATTATGTGTATGTCCCAGTTGGAGGAGGAGATAATAAAAACTACTTATAACACCAAAGTGCCTTGAGGAGGTAGTGCTGCCCTCGGTTCCTGGAAGAACATATCTCTGACAACAGGTCTCAGCACCTTGCCACACAAACACAATCATGCAAGCACAACACTCTTTATATCTGACCAGCTAACTCTCGAGACTGCAACTCCCTTAGTTATTATGTGTATGTCCCAGTTGAGGAGGAGATAATAAAAACTTATAACACCAAAGTGCCTTGAGGAGGTAGTGCTGCCCTCGGTTCCTGGAAGAACATCTCTGACAACAGGTCTCAGCACCTTGCCACACAAACACAATCATGCAAGCACAACACTCTTTATCTGACCAGCTAACTTCGAGACTGCAACTCCCTTAGTTATTATGTATGTCCCAGTTGAGGAGGAGATAATAAAAAACTACTTATAACACCAAAGTGCCTTGAGGAGGTAGTGCTGCCCCTCGGTTCGTGGAAGAACACATTCTGACAACAGGCACCTTGCCACCACAATCATGCAAGCACAACACTCTTTATATTTGACCAGCACCCCCGAGACTGCAACTCCCTTAGTTATTATGTGTATGTACCAGTTGAGGAGGAGATAATAAAAAAACTACTTATAACACCAAAATTTTCTGAGTGATAGTATTGCCCCTGGTTCGTGGAAGAACATATCTCTGACAACAGGCACCTTGCCACACAAACACAATCATGCAAGCACAACACTCTTTATATCTGACCAGCTAACTCTCGAGACTGAAACTCCTTAGTTATTATGTGTATGTCCCAGTTGAGGAGGAGATAATAAAACTACTTATAACACCAAAGTGCCTTGAGGAGGTAGTGCTGCCCTTGGTTCGTGGAAGAACATATCCTGATGTTATAGCATCAGCCACACAACACAATCAGCGCAAGACAACACTTTTATATCTTGAATTTCAGCTAACTCGAGACTGCAACTCCCTTAGTTATTATGTATGTCCCAGTTGAGGAGGAGATAATAAAAACTACTTATAACACCAAAGTGCCTTGAGGAGGTAGTGTTGCCCCGGTTCGTGGAAGAACATATCTCTGACAACAGGCACCTTGCCACACAAACACAATCATGCAAGCACAACACTCTTATATCTGACCAGCTAACTCGAGACTGCAACTCCCTTAGTTATTATGTGTATGTCCCAGTTGAGGAGGAGATAATAAAAAACTACTTATAACACCAAAGTGCCTTGAGGAGGTAGTGCTGCCCCGGTTCGTGGAAGAACATATCTCTGACAACAGGCACCTTGCCACACAAACACAATCATGCAAGCACAACACTCTTTATATCTGACTAGCCTGAGACTGCAACTCCCTTAGTTATTATGTATGTCCCAGTTGAGGAGGAGATAATTTAAAACTACTTATAACACCAAAGTGCCTTGAGGAGGTAGTGCTGCCCTCGGTTCGTGGAAGAACATATCTCTGACAACAGGCACCTTGCCACACAAACACAATCATGCAAGCACAACACTTTATCTGACCAGCTAATCCCTGAGACTGCAACTCCCTTAGTTATTATGTGTATGTCCCAGTTGAGGAGGAGATAATAAAAACTACTTATAACACCAAAGTGCCTTGAGGGAGGTGAAAAGCTGCCCTCGGTCTGTGGAAGAACATATTCTCTGAATAACAGGCACCTTGCCACACAAACACAATCATGCAAGCACAACACTCTTGAGTATCTGACCAGCTAATCCTCGAGACTGCAACTCCCTTAGTTATTATGTGTATGTCCCAGTTGAGGAGGAGATAATAAAAACTACTTATAACACCAAAGTGCTTTGAGGAGGTAGTGCTGCCCTCGGTTCGTGGAAGAACATATCTCTGACAACAGGCACCTTGCCACACAAACACAATCATGCAAGCACAACACTCTTTATATCTGACCAGCTAACTCTCCAGACTGCACCCTAGTTATTATGTATGTACCAGCGAGGAGGAGATAATAAAAAACTACTTATAACACCAAAGTGCCTTGAGGAGGTAGTGCTGCCCTGTCTGTAAAGAACATATCTCTGACAACAGGCACTCCTACACAAACACAATCATGCAAGCACAACACTCTTATATCTGACCAGCTAACTCTCGAGACTGCAACTCCCTTAGTTATTATGTGTGTATGTCCCAGTTGAGGAGGAGATAATAAAAACTACTTATAACACCAAAGTGCCTTGAGGAGGTAGTGCTGCCCTCGGTTCATGGGAAGAACATATCTCTGACAACAGGCACCTTGCCACACAAACACAATCATGCAAGCAATAACACTCTTTTTATATCTGACTGTTAACTCTGGTGACTGCACCTTTAGTTATTATGTGTGTATGTACTAAGGAGGAGATAATAAAAAACTACTTATAACACCAAAGTGCCTTGAGGAGGTAGTGCTGCCCTCGGTTCGTGGAAGAACATATCTCTGACAACAGGCACCTTCTTGCCACACAGAACACAATCATGTGAAGGCTACCACTTTTATATCTGGCCAGCTAACCTCGAGACTGCAACTCCCTTTAGTTATTTATGTGTATGGTCCAGTTGAGGAGGAGATAATAAAACTACTTATAACACCAAGTGCCTTGAGGAGGTAGTGCTGCCCTCGGTTCGTGGAAGAACATATCTCTGACAACACACCTTTGCCACACAAACACAATCATGCAAGCACAACACTCTTTATATCTGACCAGTCAACTCTCCAGACTGCACCCCTTAGTTATTATGTGTATGTACCAGTTGAGGAGGAGATAATAAAAAACTACTATAACACCAAAGGCCTTGCAGAGGCAGGCTGCCCTCGGTTCAGGGAAGAACATATCTCTGACAAGCAGCACCTTGCCACACAAACACAAATCATGCAAGCACAACACTCTTTGTTATCTGACCAGCTAACTCTCGAGACTGCAACTCCCTTAGTTATTATGTATGTCCCAGTTGAGGAGGAGTGGCTAATAAAAAACTACTTATAACACCAAAGTGCCTTGAGGAGGTAGTTGCCCTCGGTTCACAGTGGAAGAACATATCTCTGACAACAGGCACCTACACACAAACACAATCAGCAAGCACAACACTCTTTATATCTGACCAGCTAACTCTCCTGGACTGCACCTCTTTAGTTATTATGTGGTATGGCACTCAGTTGAGGAGGAGATAATAAAAAACTACTTATAACACCAAAGTGCCTTGAGGAGGTAGTGCTGCCCTCGGTTCGTGGAAGAACATATCTCTGACAACAGGCACCTTGCCACACAAACACAATCATAAGCACAACACTCTATATCTGACCAGCCAACTCTCGAGACTGCAACTCCCTTAGCTATTATGTATGTCCCAGTTGGAGAGGAGATAATAAAAATCCACAGATAAATACCAAAGTGCCTTGAGGAGGTAGTGCTGCCCTCGGTTCGTGGAAGAAGACATCTCTGACAACAGGCACCTTGCCACACAAACACAATCATGCAAGCACAACACTCTTATATCTGACCAGCTAACTCTCGAGACTGCAAACTCCCTAGTTATGTGTATGTACCAGAGGAGATAATAAAACTACTTATAACACCAAAGTGCCTTGGAGGAGGTAGTGCTGCCCTCGGTTCGTGGAAGAACATATCTCTGACAACAGGCACCCACACAAACACAATCATGCAAGCACAACACCCTTTATATCTGACCAGCTAACTCTCAGACTAAACTCCCTTAGTTATTATGTGTATGTCCCAGTTATGAGAGGAGATAATAAAAACTACTTATAACACCAAAGGCCTTGAGGAGGTAGTGCTGCCCTCGGTTCGTGGAAGAACATATCTCTTGACAACAGGCACCTTGCCACACAAACACAATCATGCAAGCACAACACTCTTATATCTGACCAGCTAACTCTCGAGACTGCAACTCCCTTAGTTATGTATGTCCCAGTTGAGGAGGAGATAATAAAACTACTTATAACACCAAAGTGCCTTGAGGAGGTAGTGCTGCCCTCGGTTCGTGGAAGAACATAATCTCTGACAACAGGCACTGCCACACAAACACAACTGCCATGCAAGCACAACACTCTTTATATCTGACCAGCTAACTCTTCGAGACTGCAACTCCCTTAGTTATTATGTGTATGTACCAGTTGAGGAGGAGATAATAAAAAACTACTTATAACACCAAAGTGCCTGAGAGGTAAGGCTGCCCTCTCGGTTCCTGGAAGAACATATCTCTGACAACAGGCCTCAGCACCTTGCCACACAAACACAATCATGCAAGCACAACACTCTTTATATCTGACCAGCTAACTCGAGACTGTGTAAACTCCCTTAGTTATTATGTATGTCCCAGTTGAGGAGGAGATAATAAAAAACTACTTATAACACCAAAGTGCCTTGAGGAGAGGCTCCCTCGGTTCCTGGGAAGAAATACATCTCTTGACAACAGGCCTCAGCACTCACAGCACAAACACAATCATGCAAGCACAACACTCTTTATATCTGACCAGCTAACTCGAGACTGCAACTCCCTTAGTTATTATGTAAGAATCCCAGTTGAGGAGGAGATAAAAACTACTTATAACACCAAAGTGCCTTGAGGTAGTGCTGCCCTCGGTTCCTTTCGGAAGAACATATCTCTGACAACAGGTCTCAGCACCTTGCCACACAAACACAATCATGCAAGCACAACACTCTTTATATCTGACCAGCTAACTCTCCAGACTGCGTCCCTTTAGTTATTATGTATGTCCCAGTTAGAGAGGAGATAATAAAACTACTTATAACACCAAAGTGCCTTGAGGAGGTAGTGCTGCCTCGGTTCCTGGAAGAACATATCTCTGACAACAGGCCTCAGCACCTTGGCCACACAAACACAATCATGCAAGCACAACACTCTTTATATCTGACCACAGCTAACTGAGACTGCAACTCCTTAGCTATTATGTGTATGTACCAGTTGAGGAGGGAGATAATAAAAACTACTTATAACACCAAAGTGCCTTGAGGAGGTAGTGCTGCCCTCTGTTCCTGGAAGAACATATCTCTGACAACAGGTCTCAGCACCTTGCCACACAAACACAATCATGCAAGACAACACTCTTTATATCTGACCAGCCTAACTCTCGAGACTGCACCCTTTAAGTTATGTAAACTTAAATATGAGGAGATAATAAAACTACTTATACACCAGTAGCTTGAGGAGGTAGTGCTGCCCTTGGTTCCTGAAGAACATATCTCTGACAACAGGTCTCAGCACCTTGCTACACAAACACAATCATGCAAGCACAACACTCTTTATATCTGACCAGCTTCAACTCTCCAGACTGCAACTCCCTTAGTTATTATGTGTATGTCCCAGTTGAGGAGGAGATAATAAAAACTACTTATAACACCAAAGTGCCTTGAGGAGGTAGTGCTGCCCTGGTTCTGGAAGAACATATCTCTGACAACAGGCCTCAGCACCTTGCCACACAAACACAATCATGCAAGCACAACACTCTTTATATCTGACCAGCTAAACTCGAGACTGCAACTCCCTAGTTATTATGTGTATGTCCCAGTTGAGGAGGAGATAATAAAAAACTACTTATAACACCAAAGTGCTCTGAGGAGGTAGTGTACAACTTGGAAGAACATATCTCTCAGACAACATGTGGCTCAGCACTTTGCCACAATAAACATGAATCATGCAGCACAATTTTTATGATCTTAACAGCTAACTCTCCAGACTGGTAACTCCCTTAGTTATTATGTGTATGTCCCAGTTGAGGAGGAGATAATAAAAAACTACTTATAACACCAAAGTGCCTTGAGGAGGTAGTGCTGCCCTCGGTTCCTGGAAGAACATATCTCACAACAGCCTCAGCACTCATACACAAACACAATCATGCAAGCACAACACTCCCTTATATCTGACCAGCTTACCCCTCGAGACTGCAACCTCTTAGTTATTATGTGTATGTCCCAGTTGAGAGGAGATAATAAAAACTACTTATAACACCAAAGTGCCTTGAGGAGGTAGTGCTGCCCTCGGTTCCTGGAAGAACATATCTCTGACAACAGGTCTCAGCACCTTGCCAACACAACACAATCATGCAAGCACAACACTCTTTATATCTGACCAGCTAACTCTCGAGACTGCAACTCCCTTAGTTATTAAGTGTGCATGTCCCAGTTGAGGAGGAGATAATAAAAACTACTTATAACACCAAAGTGCCTTGAGTGCTGCCCTCGGTTCCTGGAAGAACATATCTCTGACAACAGGCCTCAGCACCTTGCCACAAGGACAACACAATCATGCAAGCACAACACTCTTTATTGACCAGCTAACTCTCGAGACTGCAACTCCCCTTAGTTATTATGTATAAAAATTGCTGAGGAGGAGATAATAAAAAACTACTTTATAACACCAAAGTGCCTTGAGGAGGTAGTGCTGCCCTCGGTTCCTGGAAGAACATATCTCTGACAACAGGCCTCAGCACCTTGCCACACAAACACAATCATGCAAGCACAACACTCTTTATATCTGACCAGCTAACTCTTCCAGACTGCAACTCCCTTAGTTATTATGTGTATGTCCCAGTTGAGGAGGAGATAATAAAAACAACTACGACACCAAAGTGCCTTGAGGAGTGTGTGCCCTCGGTTCCCGGAAGAACATATCTCTGACAACAGGCCTCAGCACCTTGCCACACAAACACAATCATGCAAGCACAACACTCTTTATATCTGACCAGCTAACTCTCGAGACTGCAACTCCCTTAGTTATTATGTGCATGTCCAGCCATAGTGAGATAATAAAAAATCAATTTATAACAACGTGCCCTTGAGGAGGTAGTGCTGCCCTCGGTTCCTCCTGGAAGAACATATCTCTGACAACAGGCCTCAGGCACCTTGCCACACAAAATAATCATGCAAGCACAACACTCTTTATATCTGACCACTCTCGAGACTGCAACTCCCTTATTATTATGTGTATGTCCCAGTTGAGGAGGAGACAAAAACTACTTATAACACCAAAGTGCCTTGAGGAGGTAGTGCTGCCCTCGGTTCCCGGAAGAACATATCTCTGACAACAGGTCTCAGCACCTTGCCACACAAACACAATCATGCAAGCACAACACTCTTTATATCTGGCCAGCTAACTCTCGAGACTGCAACTCCTTGCTATTATGTGTATGTCCCAGTTGAGGAGGAGATAATAAAAACAACTTATAACACCAAAGTGCCTTGAGGAGGTAGTGTTACCTTCGGTTCCCGGAAGAACATATCTCTGACAACAGGTCTCAGCACCTTGCCACACAAACACAATCATGCAAGCACAACACTTTATATCTGACCAGCTAACTCTCGAGACTGCAACTCCCTTAGTTATTATGTATGTCCCAGTTGAGGAGGAGATAATAAAAACAACTTATAACACCAAAGTGCCTTGAGGAGGTAGTGCTGCCCTCGGTTCCCGGAAGAACATATCTCTGATAACAGGTCTCAGCACCTTGCCACACAAACACAATCATGCAAGCACAACACTCTTTATATCTGACCAGCTAACTCGAGACTGCAACTCCCTTATTATGTATGTCCCAGTTGAGGAGGAGATAATAAAAACAACTTATAACACCAAAGTGCCTTGAGGAGGTAGTGCTGCCCTCGGTTCCCGGAAGAACATATCTCTGACAACAGGTCTCAGCACCTTGCCACACAAACACAATCATGCAAGCACAACACTCTTTATATATCTGGCCAGCTAACTCGAGACTGCAACTCCCTTAGTTATTATGTATGTCCCAGTTGAGGAGGAGATAATAAAACAACTTATAACACCAAAGTGCCTTGAGGAGGTAGCTGCCCTCGGTTCCCGGAAGAACCTATCTCTGACAACAGGTCTCAGCACCTTGCCACACAAACACAATCATGCAAGCACAACACTCTTTATATCTGACCAGCTAACTCTCGAGACTGCAACTCCCTTAGTTATTATGTGTATGTCCCAGTTGAGGAGGAGATAATAAAAACAACTTATAACACCAAAGTGCTTGAGGAGGTAGTGCTGCCCTCGGTTCCCTGGAAGAACCTATCTCTGACAACAGGTCTCAGTACCCGCCACACAAACACAATCATGCAAGCACAACACTCTTTATATCTGGCCAGCTAACTCGAGACTGCAACTCCCTTTAGTTATGTGTATGTCCCAGTTGAGGAGGAGATAATAAAAGAACTGAGTAACACCAAAGTGCCTGAGCAGTGGTGCTGCCTCTGGTTCCCGGAAGAACATATCTCTGACAACAGGTCTCAGCACCTTGCCACACAAACACAATCATGCAAGCACAACACTCTTTTATATCTGACCAGCTAACTTTCGAGACTGCAACTCCCTTTAGTTATTATGTGTATGTCCCAGTTGAGGAGGAGATAATAAAAACAACTTATAACACCAGTGCCTTGAGGAGGTAGTGGGGCAAGTGCTGCCCTCGGTTCCCGGAAGAACCTATCTCTGACAACAGGTCTCAGCACCTTGCCACACAAACACAATCATGCAAGCACAACACTCTTTATATCTGACCAGCTAACTCTCGAGACTGCAACTCCCTTAGTTATTATGTGTATGTCCCAGTTGAGGAGGAGATAATAAAAACAACTTATAACACCAAAGTGCCTTGAGGAGGTAGTGCTGCCCTCGGTTCCCGGAAGAACATATCTCTGACAACAGGTCTCAGCACCTTGCCACACAAACACAATCATGCAAGCACAACACTCTCTTATATCTGACCAGCTAACTCTCGAGACTGCAACTCCCTAGTTATGTGTCCCAGTTGAGGAGGAGATAATAAAACAACTTATAACACCAGTGCCTTGAGGAGGTAGTGCTGCCCTCGGTTCCCGGAAGAACCCATCTCTGACAACAGGTCTCAGCACCTTGCCACACAAACACAATCATGCAAGCACAACACTCTTTATATCTGACCAGCTAACTCTCGAGACTGCAACTCTTACGAGCACAGTGTGTATGTCCCAGTTGAGGAGGATAATAAAGTCACTTATAACACCTGTAAAGTGCCTTGAGGAGGTAGTGCTGCCCTCGGTTCTGGAAGAACCTATCTCTGACAACAGGTCTCAGCACCTTGCCACACAAACACAATCATGCAGCACAACACTCTTTTATATCTGGCCAGCTAACTCGAGACTGCAACTCCCTTCTTTAGCTAGCTATGTGTATGTCCCAGTTGAGGAGGAGATAATAAAACAACTTATAACACCAAAGTGCCTTGAGGAGGTAGTGCTGCCCTCGGTTCCCGGAAGAACCTATCTCTGACAACAGGTCTCAGCACCTTGCCACACAAACACAATCATGCAAGCACAACACTTTATATCAGCTAACTCTCGAGACTGCAACTCCCTCTTTAGTTATGTATGTCCTGAAGCTGAGGAGGAGATAATAAAAACAACTTATAACACCAAAGTGCCTTGAGGAGGTAGTGCTGCCCTCGGTTCCCGGAAGAACCTATCTCTGACAACAGGTCTCAGCACCTTGCCACACAAACACAATCATGCAAGCACAACACTCTTTATATCTGACCAGCTAACTCTCGAGACTGCAACTCCCTTAGTTATTATGTGTATGTCCCAGTTGAGGGAGGAGATAATAAAAACAACTTATAACACCAAAGTGCCTTGAGGAGGGTGCTGCCCTCGGTCTCCTTGGGAAGAACATATCTCTGACAACAGGTCTCAGCACCTTGCCACACAAACACAATCATGCAAGCACAACACCTTTATATCTGGCCAGCTAACTCTCGAGACTGGGCAACTCCCTTAGTTATTATGTAACCCAGTTGAGGAGGAGATAATAAAAACAACTTATAACACCAAAGTGCCTTGAGGAGGTAGTGCTGCCCTCGGTTCCCGGAAGAACATATCTCTGACAACAGGTCTCAGCACCTTGCCACACAAACACAATCATGCAAGCACAACACCCTTTATATCTGGCCAGCTAACTCTCGAGACTGCAACTCCCTTAGTTATTATGTGTATGTCCCAGTTGAGGAGGAGATAATAAAAACAACTTATAACACCAAAGTGCCTTGAGGAGGTAGTGCTGCCCTCGGTTCCCGGGAAGAACATATCTCTGACAACAGGTCTCAGCACCTTGCCACACAAACACAATCATGCAAGCACAACACTCTTTATATCTGGCCAGCTAACTCTCGAGACTGCAACTCCCTTAGTTATTATGTGTATGTCCCAGTTGAGGAGGAGATAATAAAATAAACCTCAGTAACACCAAAGGCCTTGAGGAGGTAGTGCTGTCCTCGGTTCCTGGGAAGACAACATATCTCTGACAACAGGTCTCAGCACCTTGCCACACAAACACAATCATGCAAGCACAACACTCTTTATATCTGGCCAGCTAACTCTTCTCGAGACTGCAACTCCCTTAGTTATGTGTATGTCCCAGTTGAGGAGGAGATAATAAAAACAACTTTATAACACCAAAGTGCCTTGAGGTAGTGCTGCCCTCGGTTCCCTAGAAGAACATATCTCTGACAACAGGTCTCAGCACCTTGCCACACAAACACAATCATGCAAGCACAACACTCTTTATATCTGGCCAGCTAACTCTCGAGACTGCAACTCCCTTAGTTATTATGTGTATGTCCCAGTTGAGGAGGAGATAATAAAAACAACTTATAACACCAGTGCCTTGAGGAGTGTGCGCTGCCCTCGGTTCGTGGAAGAACCTATCTCTGACAATAGGTCTCAGCACCTTGCCACACAAACACAATCATGCAAGCACAACACTCTTTATATCTGACCAGCTAACTCTCGAGACTGCAACTCCCTTAGTTATTATGTATGTCCCAGTTGAGGAGGAGATAATAAAAACTACTTATAACACCAAAGTGCCTTGAGAGGTAGTGCTGCCCTCGGTCTGTGGAAGAACCTATCTCTGACAACAGGCCTCAGCACCTTGCCACACAAACACAATCAAGGCACAACACTCTTTATATCTGGCCAGCTAACTCTCGAGACTGCAACTCCCTGAAGTTATTATGTATGTCCCAGTTGAGAGGAGATAATAAAAAACTACTTATAACACCAAAGTGCCTTGAGTGTAGTGCTGCCCTCGGTTCCTGGAAGAACATATGACAGGCCTCAGCACCTTGCCACACAAACACAATCATGCAAGCACAACACTTTATATCTGACCAGCTAACTCTCCAGACTGCAACTCCCTTAGTTATTATGTATGTCCCAGTTGAGGAGGAGATACAAAAACCACTTATAACACCAAAGTGCCTTGAGGAGGTAGTGCTGCCCTCGGTTCGTGGAAGAACCTATCTCTGACAACAGGTCTCAGCACCTTGCCACACAAACACAATCATGCAAGCACAACACTCTTTATATCTGACCAGCTAACTCTCCAGACTGCAACTCCCTTAGTTATTATGTGTATGTCCCAGTTGAGGAGGAGATACTAAAAAACTACTTATAACACCAAAGTGCCTTGAGGAGGTAGTGCTGCCCTCGGTTCGTGGAAGAACCTATCTCTGACAACAGGTCTCAGCACCTTGCCACACAAACACAATCAGTGCAAGCACAACACTCTTTATATCTGACCAGCTAACTCTCCAGACTGCAACTCCCTTAGTTATTATGTGTATGTCCCAGTTGAGGAGTGAGATAATAAAAAACTACTTATAACACCAAAGTGCTCTGAGGAGGTAGTGCTGCCCTCGGTTCGTGGAAGAACCTATTCTGACAACAGGCCTCAGCACCTTGCCACACAAACACAATCATGCAAGCACAACACTCTTTATATCTGACCAAGCTCTCCAGACTGCAACTCCCTTAGTTATTATGTGTATGTCCCAGTTGAGGAGGAGATAATAAAAACTACTTATAACACCAAAGTGCCTTGAGGAGGTAGTGCTGCCCTCGGTTCGTGGAAGAACCTATCTCTGACAACAGGTCTCAGCACCTTGCCACACAAACAATAATCATGCAAGCACACAACACTCTTTATATCTGACCAGCTAACTCTCCATGACTGCAACTCCCTTAGTTATTATGTATGTCCCAGTTGAGGAGGAGATAATAAAAAACTACTTATAACACCAAAGCCTTGAGGAGGTAGTGCTGCCCCCGGTTCGTGGAAGAACCTATCTCTGACAACAGGCCTCAGCACCTTGCCACACAAACACAATCATGCAAGCACAACACTCTTTATATCTGGCCAGCTAACTCTCGAGACTGCAACTCCCTTAGTTATTATGTGTATGTCCCAGTTGAGGAGGAGATAATAAAAAACTACTTATAACACCAAAGTGCTCTGAGGAGGTAGTGCTGCCCTGGTTCCTGGAAGAACATATCTCTGACAACAGGCCTCTGGCACCTTGCCACACAAAACACAATCATGCAAGCACAACACTCTTTATATCTGACCAGCTAACTCTCCAGACTGCAACTCCCTTAGTTATTATGTGTATGTCCCAGTTGGAGGAGATAATAAAACTACTTATACCACCAAAGTGCCTTGAGGAGGTAAGGGCTGCCCTCGGTTCGTGGAAGAACCTATCTCTGACAACAGGTCTCAGCACCTTGCCACACAAACACAATCATGCAAGCACAACACTTTATATCTGACCAGCTAGACCTCCAGACTGCAACTCCCTACAGTGTGTATGTCCCAGTTGAGGAGGAGATAATAAAAACTACTTATAACACCAAAGTGCCTTGAGGAGGTAGTGTTGCCCGGTTCGTGGAAGAACCTATCTCTGACAACAGGTCTCAGCACCTTGCCACACAATCACAATCATGCAAGCACAACACTCTTTATATCTGACCAGCTAACTCTCGAGACTGCAACTCCCTTAGTTATTATGTGTATGTCCCAGTTGAGGAGGAGATAATAAAAAACTACTTATAACACCAAAGTGCCTTGAGGAGGTAGTGCTGGCCCTCGGTTCGTGGAAGAACCTATCTCTGACAGGTCTCAGCACCTTGCCACAATAAACACAATCATGCAAGCACAACACTCTTTATATCTGACCAGCTAACTCTCGAGACTGCAACTCCTTTAGTTATTATGTGTATGTCCCAGTTGAGGATAGAGATATTGAAAACAACTTATAACACCAAAGTGCCTTGAGGAGGTAGTGCTGCCCTCGGTTCCCGGAAGAACATATCTCTGACAACATGGTCTCAGCACCTTGCCACACAAACACAATCATGCAAGCAATAACACTCTTTATATCTGGCCAGCTAACTCTCCAGACTGCAACTCCCTTTAGTTATTATGTGTATGTCCCAGTTGAGGAGGAGATAATAAACTACTTATAACACCAAAGTGCCTGAGGAGGTAGTGCTGCCCTCGGTTCGTGGGAAGAACCTATCTCTGACAACAGGCCTCAGCACCTTGCCACACAAACACAATCATGCAAGCACAACACTCTTTATATCTGACCAGCTAACTCTCGAGACTGCAACTCCCTTAGTTATTATGTGTATGTCCCAGTTGAGGAGGAGATAATAAAAAACTACTTTATAACACCAAAGTGCCTTGAGGAGGTGCTGCCCTCGGTTCGTGGAAGAACCTATCTCTGACAACAGGCCTCAGCACCTTGCCACACAAACACAATCATGCAAGCACAACACTCTTTATATCTGACCAGCTAACTTTCGAGACTGCAACTCCCTTAGCGCTATGTGTATGTCCCAGTTGAGGAGGAGATAATAAAAACTACTTATAACACCAAAGCGCCTGAGGAGAGGCTGCCCTCGGTTCGTGGAAGAACCTATCTCTGACAACAGGTCTCAGCACCTTGCCACACAAACACAATCATGCAAGCACAACACTCTTTATATCTGACCAGCTAACTCTGAGATCAAACTCCCTTAGTTATTATGTGTATGTCCCAGTTGAGGAGGAGATAATAAAAAACTACTTATAACACCAAAGTGCCTTGAGGAGGTAGTTGCCCTCGGTTCGTGGAAGAAATCTATCTCTGACAACAGGCCTCAGCACCTTGCCACACAAAACACAATCATGCAAGCACAACACTCTTTATATCTGACCAGCTAACTCTCGAGACTGCAACTCCTGCTATTATGTGTATGTCCCAGTTGAGGAGGAGATAATAAAAACTACTTATAACACCAAAGTGCCTGGAGGAGGTGCTGCCCTTGTCTGTGGAAGAACCTATCTCACAACAGGTCTCAGCACCTTGCCACACAAACACAATCATGCAAGCACAACACTCTTTATATCTGACCAGCTAACTCGAGACTGCAACTCCCTAGTTATTATGTGTATGTCCCAGTTGAGGAGGAGATAATAAAACTATACTTATACCCACTGCTGCCTTGAGGAGGTAGGGGTGCTGCCCTCGGTTCGTGGAAGAACCTATCTCTGACAACAGGCCTCAGCACCTTGCCACACAAACACAATCATGCAAGCACAAGACTCTTTATATCTGACCAGCTAACTCTCCAGACTGCAACTCCCTAGTTATTATGTGTATGTCCCAGTTGAGGAGGAGATAATAAAAAACTACTTATAACACCAAAGTGCCTTGAGGAGGTAGTGCTGCCCTCGGTTCGTGGAAGAACCTATCTCTGACAACAGGTCTCAGCACTCCTACACAAACACAATCATGCACAACACTTTATATCTGACCAGCTAACTCTCGAGACTGCAACTCCCTTAGTTATGTGTATGTCCCAGTTGAGGAGGAGATAATAAAACTACTTATAACACCAAAGTGCCTTG
>JBBBDQ010011553.1:0-10060 GCA_037127315.1 Ascarosepion bandense
ATATCTTCCGTCTATTTACATTTATAGCAGGTATCTTCATTCGTTATTTCTATTCATCCGCCACATCTTCCGTCTATTTACATTTATAGCAGGTACCTTCATTCGTTATTTCTATTCATCCGCCTCATCTTCCGTCTATTTACATTTATAGCAGGTAGCTTCATTCGTTATATCTATTCATCCGCCACATATTCCGTCTATTTACATTTATAGCAGGTACCTTCATTCGTTATTTCTATTCATCCGCCACATCTTCCGTCTATTTACATTTATAGCAGGTAGCTTCATTCGTTATTTCTATTCATCCGCCACATCTTCCTTCTATTTACATTTGTAACAGGTACCTTCATTCGTTATTTCTATTCATCCGCCACATCTTCCGTCTATTTACATTTATATCAGATATCTTCATTCGTTATTTCTATTCATCCGCCACATCTTCCGTCTATTTACATTTATACCAGGTACCTTCATTCGTTATTTCTATGCATTCGCCACATCATCCGGCTTTTTTATATTTATAGCAGGTAGCTTCATTCGTTATTTCTATTCATCCGCCACATCTTCCGTCTATTTACATTTATAGCAGGTATCTTCATTCGTAATTTCTATTCATCCGCCACATCTTCCGTCTATTTACATTCATAGCAGGTACCTTCATTCGTTATTTCTATTCATCTGCCTCGTCTTCCGTCTATTTACATTTATAGCAGGTAGCTTCATTCGTTATATCTATTCATCCGCCACATCTTCCGTCTATTTACATTTATAGCAGGTAGCTTCATTCGTTATTTCTATTCATCCGCCACATCTTCCGTCTATTTACATTTATATCAGATATCTTCATTCGTTGTTTCTATTCATCCGCCACATCTTCCGTCTATTTACATTTATAGCAGGTACCTTCATTCGTTATTTCTATGCATTCGCCACATCATCCGGCTTTTTTATATTTATAGCAGGTAGCTTCATTCGTTATTTCTATTCATCCGCCACATCTTCCGTCTATTTACATTTATAGCAGGTACCTTCATTCGTTATTTCTATTCATCCGCCACATCTTCCGTCTATTTACATTTATAGCAGGTACCTTCATTCGTTATTTCTATTCATCCGCCTCATCTTCCGTCTATTTACATTTATAGCAGGTATCTTCATTCGTTATTTCTATTCATCCGCCACATCTTCCGTCTTTTTACATTTATAGCAGGTACCTTCATTCGTTATTTCTATTCATCCGCCTCATCTTCCGTCTATTTACATTTATAGCAGGTACCTTCATTCGTTATTTCTATTCATCCGCCACATCTTCGTCTATTTACATTTATAGCAGGTATCTTCATTCGTTATTTCTATTCATCCGCCACATCTTCCGTCTATTTACATTTATAGCAGGTAGCTTCATTCGTTATTTCTATTCATCCGCCACATCTTCCGTCTATTTACATTTATAACAGGTACCTTCATTCGTTATTTCTATTCATCCGCCACATCTTCCGTCTATTTACATTTATAGCATGTACCTTCATTCGTTATTTCTATTCATCCGCCTCATCTTCCGTCTATTTACATTTATAGCAGGTATCTTCATTCGTTATTTCTATTCATCCGCCACATCTTCCGTCTATTTACATTTATAGCATGTACCTTCATTCGTTATTTCTATTCCTCCGCCACATCTTCCCTCTATTTACATTTATAGCAGGTATATTCATTCGTTATTTCTATTCATCCGCCACATCTTCCGTCTATTTACATTTATAGCAGGTACCTTCATTCGTTATTTCTATTCATCCGCCACATCTTCCGTCTATTTACATTTAGAGCAGGTACCTTCATTCGTTATTTCTATTCATCCGCCTCATCTTCCGTCTATTTACATTTATAGCAGGTATCTTCATTCGTTATTTCTATTCATCCGCCACATCTTCCGTCTATTTACATTTATAGCAGGTAGCTTCATTCGTTATTTCTATTCATCCGCCACATCTTCCGTCTATTTACTTTTATAGCAGGTATCTTCATTCGTTATTTCTATTCATCCTGCATCTTCCGTCTATTTACATTTATAGCATGTACCTTCATTCGTTATTTCTATTCCTCCGCCACATCTTCCTCACACATTTATAGCAGGTATCTTCATTCGTTATTTCTATTCCGCCCCATCTTCCGTCTATTTACATTATATGGTGCAGCCTTCATTCGTTATTTCTATTCATCCGCCACATCTTCCGTCTATTTACATTTATAACAGGTACCTTCATTCGTTATTTCTATTCATCTTATCCCCGTCTATTTACATTTATATGCCTTCATTCGTTATTTCTATTCATCCATACATCTTCCGTCTATTTACATTTACTTGAGTATCTTCATTCGTTATTTCTATTCATCTCCACTGCATCTTCCATCTATTTACATTTATAGCATGTACCTTCATTCGTTATTTCTATTCCTCCGCCACATCTTCCTATTTACATTTATAGCAGGTATCTTCATTCGTTATTTCTATTCATCCATTACATCTTCCGTCTATTTACATTTATAGCAGGTACCTTCATTGATATTTCTATTCATCACTTACATCTTCCGTCTATTTACATTTTATAGCGAGTAGCCATTTCGTTATTTCTATTCTCCGCCACATCTTCCGTCTATTTACATTTTATACTTGAGTACCTTCATTCGTTAATTCTATCTCGCCACATCATCCAGCTTTTTATATTTATACTTGAGTAGCTTCATTCGTTATTTCTATTCATCCGCCACATCTTCCGTCTATTTACATTTATAGCAGGTGCCTTCATTCGTTATTCTATTCAATCACTACATCTTCGTCTATTTACATTTATATGAGTACATACATTCGTTATTTCTATTCATCCACCTCATCTTCCGTCTATTTACATTTATAGCAGGTATCTTCATTCGTTATTTCTATTCATCCGCCACATCTTCAATCTCTTCATTTTCATGAGTACCCTTCATTCGTTATTTCTATTCATCCGCCTCATCTTCGTCTATTTACATTTATAACGGGTACCTTCCATTCGTTATTTCTATTCATCCATACATCTTCGTCTATTTACATTTATAGCAGGTATCTTCATTCGTTATTTCTATTCATCCGCCACATCTTCCGTCTATTTACATTTATAGCAGGTAACTTCATTCGTTATTTCTATTCATCCGCCACATCTTCCGTCTATTTCCATTTTATAGCAGGTAGCTTCATTGGTCCTTCTATTATGCACCATCTTCCGTCTATTTACATTTACTGTGAGTATGCTTACATTTCGTTATTTCTATTCATCCGCCACATCTTCCGTCTATTTACATTTATAGCATGTACCTTCATTCGTTATTTCTATTCATCCGCCACATCTTCCGTCTATTTACATTTATAGCAGGTATCTTCATTCGTTATTTCTATTCATCCGCCACATCTTCAGTCTATTTACATTTATAGCATGTACCTTCATTCGTTATTTCTATTCCTCCGCCACATCTTCCCTCTATTTACATTTATAGCAGGTATCTTCATTCGTTATTTCTATTCATCCGCCACATCTTCCGTCTATTTACATTTATAGCAGGTACCTTCATTCGTTATTTCTATTCATCCGCCACATCTTCAGTCTATTTACATTTATAGCAGTAGCTTCATTCGTTATTTCTATTCATCACACCACATCTTCCGTCTATTTACATTTATAGCAGGTACCTTCATTCGTTATTTCTATGCATTCGCCACATCATCCGGCTTTTATATTTATAGCAGGTAGCTTCATTCGTTATTTCTATTCATCCGCCACATCTTCCGTCTATTTACATTTATAGCAGGTACCTTCATTCGTTATTTCTATTCATCCGCCACATCCTTCCGTCTATTTACATTTATAGCAGGTACCTTCATTGATTATTTCTATTCATCCGCCTCATCTTCCGTCTATTTACATTTATAGCAGGTATCTTCATTCGTTATTTCTATTCATCACTGCATCTTCCGTCTTTTTACATTTATAGCAGGTACCTTCATTCGTTATTTCTATTCTGTCTGCCTCATCTTCCGTCTATTTACATTGTAGCAGAAGATGCCTTCATTTCGTTATTTCTATTCATCTGCCACATCTTCGTCTATTTACATTTATAGCAGGTATCTTCTGATTCAGTCATTTCTATTCCTTCGCCACATCTTCCGTCTATTTACATTTATGGTGGCTTCATTCAGACATTTCTATTCATCCGCCACATCTTCCAATCTATTTACATTTCTGCCAGGTAGCTTCATTCGTTATTTCTATTCATCCGCCATCTTCCGTCTATTTACATTTATAGCAGGTATCTTCATTCGTTATTTCTATTCATCCGCCACATCTTCCGTCTATTTACATTTTATAGCATGTACCTTCATTCGTTATTTCTATTCCTCCATACATCTTCCCTCTATTTACATTTATAGCAGGTATCTTCATTCGTTATTTCTATTCATCCGCCACATCTTCCGTCTTTTTACATTTATAGCAGGTACCTTCATTCGTTATTTCTATTCATCCGCCTCATCTTCCGTCTATTTACATTTATAACGGGTAGCTTCATTCGATTATTTCTATTCATCCGCCACATCTTCCATCTATTTACATTTCAGCATGTACATACCTTAATTCGTTATTTCTATTCATCCTTACATCTTCACGTCTATTTACATTTATAGCAGGTACCTTCACATTCGTTATTTCTATTCATCCGCCACATCTTCCGTCTTTTTACATTTATAGCAGGTAGCTTCATTCCTTATTTCTATTCATCCGCCACATCTTCCGTCTATTTACATTTATACCCAGGTATCTTCATTCGTTATTTCTATTCATCCGCCACATCTTCCGTCTATTTACATTTATAGCAGGTACCTTCATTCGTTATTTCTATTCATCCGCCTCATCTTCCGTATATTTACATTTATAGCAGGTAGCTTCATTCGTCATATCTATTCATCCGCCACATCTTCCGTCTATTTACATTCCTGTGAGTAGCTTCATTCGTTATATCTATTCATCCGCCACATCTTCCCGTCTATTTACATTTATAGCAGGTACCTTCATTCGTTATTTCTATTCATCCGCCACATCTTCCGTCTATTTACATTTATATCAGGTAGCTTCATTCGTTATTTCTATTCATCCGCCACATCTTTCACTTCTATTTACATTTGTAACAGGTACCTTCATTCGTTATTTCTATTCATCCACTTTTATATTCGATCTTTTTACATTTATAGCATGTACCTTCATTCGTTATTTCTGTTCCTCCGCCACATTTCCGTCTATTTACATTTATGGCAATTATCTTCATTCGTTATTTCTATTCATCCGCCACATCTTCCGTCTATTTACATTTATAGCAGGTGCCTTCATTCGTTATATCTATTCATCCATACATCTTCCGTCTATTTACATTTATAGCGAAATTTTCATTCGTTATTTCTATTCATCTATATCTTCCGTCTATTTACGTTTATAGCAGGTAGCTTCATTCGTTATTTCTATTTATCCACTCACATCTTCCTTCTATTTACATTTGTAACAGGTACCTTCATTCGTTATTTCTATTCATCATACATCTTCCGTCTATTTACATTTATATCAGATATCTTCATTCGTTATTTCTATGCATTCGCCACATGTCAGCTTTTTATATTTATAGCAGGTAGCTTCATTCATTATTTCTATTCATCCTACACATACACCTTCCATCTATTTACATTTATAGCTGGTATCTTCATTCGTTATTTCTATTCATCCGCCACATCTTCCGTCTATTTACATTCATAGCAGGTACCTTCATTCGTTATTTCTATTCATCTGCCTCGTCTTCCGTCTATTTACATTTATAGCAGATAGCTTCATTCGTTATATCTATTCATCCGCCACATCTTCCGTCTATTTACATTTATAGCAGGTAGCTTCATTCGTTATTTCTATTCATCCGCCACATCTTCCGTCTATTTACATTTATAGCAGGTATCTTCATTCGTTATTTCTATTCATCCGCCACATCTTCCGTCTATTTACATTTATAGCATGTACCTTCATTCGTTATTTCTATTCATCCGCCACATCTTCCGTCTATTTACATTTATAGCAGGTATCTTCATTCGTTATTTCTATTCATCCGCCACATCTTCCGTCTATTTACATTTATAGCATGTACCTTCATTCGTTATTTCTATTCCTCCGCCACATCTTCCCTCTATTTACATTTATAGCAGGTATCTTCATTCGTTATTTCTATTCATCCGCCACATCTTCCGTCTATTTACATTTATAGCAGGTACCTTCATTCGTTATTTCTATTCATCCGCCACATCTTCCGTCTATTTACATTTATAGCAGGTAGCTTCATTCGTTATTTCTATTCATCCGCCACATCTTCCGTCTATTTACATTTATAGCAGGTATCTTCATTCGTTATTTCTATGCATTCGCCACATCATCCGGCTTTTTTATATTTATAGCAGGTAGCTTCATTCGTTATTTCTATTCATCCGCCACATCTTCCGTCTATTTACATTTATAGCAGGTACCTTCATTCGTTATTTCTATTCATCCGCCACATCTTCCGTCTATTTACATTTATAGCAGGTACCTTCATTCGTTATTTCTATTCATCCGCCTCATCTTCCGTCTATTTACATTTATAGCAGGTATCTTCATTCGTTATTTCTATTCATCCGCCACATCTTCCGTCTTTTTACATTTTTAGCAGGTACCTTCATTCGTTATTTCTATTCATCCGCTCTATCTTCCTGTCTATTTACATTTATAGCAGGGCCTTCATTCGTTATTTCTATTCATCCGCTACATCTTCGTCTATTTACATTTATAGCAGGTATTTCTTCATTCGGTTATTTCTATTCATCCACATCTTCCGGTTGAGCCATATTTGCAGGTAGCTTTATTCGTTATTTATTCATCCGCCACATCTTCCGTCTAGCCTACATTTAGTGCAGGTAGCTTCATTCGTTATTTCTATTCATCCGCCACATCTTCCGTCTATTTACATTTATAGCAGGTATCTTCATTCGTTATTTATTCATCCGCTACATCTTCCGTCTATTTACATTTATAGCATGTACCTTCATTCGTTATTTCTATTCCTCCGCCATACATCTTCCTCTTCTATTTACTTATAGTAGGTATCTTTCATTCATATTTCTATTCATCCGCCACATCTTCCGTTCCTTTACATTTATAGCAGGTACCTTCATTCGTTATTTCTATTCATCCGCCTCATCTTTCGCCTTATCATATTTATAGCAGGTAGCTTCATTCGTTATTTATTCATCCGCTACATCTTCTGTCTATTTACATTTATAGCATGTAATTTTTTAATTCGTTATTTCTATTCATCCGCCACATCTTCCGTCTATTTACATTTATAGCAGGTACCTTCATTCGTTATTTCTATTCATCCGCCACATCTTCCGTCTTTTTACATTTATAGCAGGTAGCTTGTATTCCGTTATTTTCCTTATTCATCCGCTACATCTTCCGTCTATTTACATTTATAGCAGGTATCTTCATTCGTTATTTCTATTCATCCGCCACATCTTCTGTCTATTTACATTTATAGCAGGTAATTTCATTCGTTATTTTCATTCATCCGCTCTATCTTCTGTCTATTTTACATTTATAGCAGGTAGCTTCATTCGTCATATTTGCATTCATCCGCCATACATCTTCTGTCTATTTACATTTACAGCAGGTATTTCATTCGTTATATCTATTCATCCGCTACATCTTCCGTCTATTTACATTTATAGCAGGCAATTTTCTCATTCGTTATTTCTATTCATCCGCCACATCTTCCGTCTATTTACATTTATAGCAGGTAGCTTCATTCGTTATTTATTCATCCGCTTACATCTTTCCTTCCTCTTTCGTATTTTACATTTGTAACAGGTACTTATCTGTTATTTCCATTCATCCGCTACATATTCCGTCTTTTTACATTTATAGGTATGTACTTTCATTCGTTATTTCTATTCCTCCGCCACATCTTCCGTCTATTTACATTTATAGCAGGTATCTTCATTCGTTATTTCTATATTCATCCTCAGTACATCTTCCGTCTATTTACATTTATAGCAGGTACCTTCATTCGTTATATCTATTCATCTGCCACATCTTCCGTCTATTTACATTTATAGCAGGTACCTTCTATTCGTTATTTGGTTCATCCTGCCACATCTTCCGTCTATTTACATTTATAGCAGGTAGTCATCTGTTATTTCTATTCATCCACATCTTCCTTCTATTTACATTTGTACAGGTACTCTCTCATTCGCTATTTCTATTCATCCGCTACATCTTCCGTCTATTTACATTTATATCAGATATCTTCATTCGTTATTTCTATGCATTCGCCACATCATCCGGCTTTTTTTATATTTATAGTAGCTTCATTCGTTATTTCTATTCATCCGCCACATCTTCCTTGTCCATATTTATAGTTGTATCTTCTATTCGTTATTTCTATTCATCCGCATCTTTCCTGGTGGTCTATTTACATTCCGTAGGTACTCTTCATTCGTTATTTCTATTCATCTGCCTGCTCCTCTGTCTATTTACATTTATAGCAGATATAGTTTCATTCGTTATACATCTATTCATCCGCCACATCTTCCGTCTATTTACATTTATAGCAGGTAGCTTCATTCGTTATTTCTATCTATCCTCGCCACATCTTCCGTCTTTATTTACATTTATATCAGGTACTCCTTCATTCGTTATTTATGCATTCCTACATCATCCGGCTTTTTTATATTTATAGCAGGTAGCTTCATTCGTTATTTTCATTCATCCGCCACATCTTCCGTCTATTTACATTTTTAGCAGGTAGCTTCATCACATGAATTGTTCATCCGCCACATCTTCCGTCTGTTTCAGGTTTATAGCAGGTAATTCTCATTCGTTATTTCTATTCATCCGCCTCATCTTCCGTCTATTTTACATTTTTAGCAGGTAGCTTCATTCGTTATATCTATTCATCCGCCACATCTTCCGTCTACATTTATAGCAGGCATCATTCGTTATTTACATTCGCCACATCATCCGGCTTTTTATATTTATAGCAGGTAGCTTCATTCGTTATTTCTATTCATCCGCCACATCTTCCGTCTATTTACATTTTTAGCAGGTAGCTTCATTCGTTATATCTATTCATCCGCCACATCTTCCGTCTATTTACATTTATAGCAGGTACCTTCATTCGTTATTTCGGTCTATCCGCCTCATCTTCCGTCTATTTACTTAGCATAGCTTCATTCGTTATATCTATTCATCCGCCATATCTTCTGTCTATTTACATTTATAGCAGGTACCTTCATCCGTTATTTCTATTCATCCGCCATAAATCTCCGTCTATTTACATTTATAGCAGGAATGCATTGTTATTTGGTCTGTCCGCCACATCTCTCGTCTATTTACAGTCATAAATAAAATTTCATTCGTTATTTCTATTCATCCGCCATATCTTCCTGTCTATTTACATTTATATATGTACCTTCATTCGTTATTTCTATTCATCCGTTGGATTCTTCCGTCTATTTACATTTATATCAGATATCTTCATTCGTTATTTCTATTCATCCGCCACATCTTCCGTCTATTTACATTTATAGAAGGTATCTTCATTAGTTGTTTCTATGCATTCGCTACATCATCCGGCTTTTTATATTTATAGCAGGTAGCTTCATTCGTTATTTCTATTCATCCGCCACATCTTCCGTCTATTTACATTTATAGCAGGCATCTTCATTCGTTATTTCTATTCATCCGCTATATCTTCCGTCTATTTACATTCATAGTACGTACCTTCATTCGTTATTTCTATTCATCCGCTCTATCTTCCGTCTATTTACATTTATAGCAGGTAGCTTCATTCGTTATATCTATTCATCCGCCACATCTTCCTTGTCTATTTACATTTATAGCAGGTAGCTTCATTCGTTATTTCATTCATCCGCTACATCTTCTGTCTATTTACATTTATATTATAT
>JBBBDQ010011592.1:0-10812 GCA_037127315.1 Ascarosepion bandense
GAAGAAAAATATGAAGGCAAGAGAAGGTAAGAGAAAAATAAGAAGGTAAGTGAAGGCAAGAGAAAAATAAGAAGGTAAGAGAAGGTAAGAGAAAAATAAGAAGGCAAGAGAAAGTAAGAGAAAAATAAGAAGGTGAGAGAAGGTAAGAGGAAAATAAGAAGGTGAGAGAAGGTAAGAGAAAAATAAGAAGGTAATTGAAGTTAAGAGAAAAATAAGAAGGTAATTGAAGTTAAGAGAAAAATAAGAAGGTGAGAGAAGGCAAGAGAAAAATAAGAAGGTAAGAGAAGGCAAGAGAAAAATAAGAAGGTGAGAGAAGGTAAGAGGAAAATAAGAAGGTGAGAGAAGGTAAGAGAAAAATAAGAAGGTAAGAGAAGGTAAGAGAAAAATAAGAAGGTAATAGTAGATAAGAGAAAAATAAGAAGGTAAGAGAACGAAGGAGAAAAATAAGAAGGTAATAGAAGGTAAGAGAAAAATAAGAAGGTAAGAGAAGGCAAGAGAAAAATAAGAAGGTAAGAGAACGAAGAAGAAAAATTTGAAGATAAGAGAAGGTAAGAGAAAAATAAGAAGGTAATAGATGGTAAAAGAAAAATAAGAAGGTAAGACAAGGTAAGAGAAAAATAAGAAGGTAAGAGAAGGTAAGAGAAAAATAAGAAGGTAAGAGAAGGCAAGAGAAAAATAAGAAGGTAAGAGAAGGCAAGAGAAAAAATAAGAAGGTAAGAGAAGGTAAAAGAAAAATAAGAAGGTAAAAGAAGGCAACAGAAATATAAGAAGGTAAGAGAAGGCAAGAGAAAAATAAGAAGGTGAGAGAAGGTAAGAGGAAAATAAGAAGGTAAGAGAAGGCAAGAGAAAAATAAGAAGGTAAGAGAACGAAGGAGAAAAATAAGAAGGTAAGAGAAGGTAAGAGAAAATAAGAAGGTAATAGAAGGTAAGAGAAAAATAAGAAGGTAAGAGAAGGCAAGAGAAAAATAAGAAGGTAAGAGAAGGCAAGAGAAAAAATAAGAAGGTAAGAGAAGGCAAGAGAATAATAAGAAGGTAAGAGAACGAAGGAGAAAAATAAGAAGGTAAGAGAAGGTAAGAGAAAAATGAGAAGGTAATAGAAGGTAAGAGAAAAATAAGAAGGTAAGAGAAGGCAAGAGAAAAATAAGAAGGTAAGAGAACGAAGGAGAAAAATAAGAAGGTAAGAGAAGGTAAGAAAAAAATAAGAAGGCAATAGAAGGTAAGAGAAAATAAGAAGGTGAGAGAAGGCAAGAGAAAAATAAGAAGGTAAGTGAAGGCAAGAGAAAAATAAGAAGGTGAGAGAAGGTAAGAGGAAAATAAGAAGGCGAGAGAAGGTAAGAGAAAAATTAAGAAGGTAAGAGAAGGTAAGAGGAAAATAAGAAGGTGAGAGAAGGTAAGAGAAAAGTAAGAAGGTGAGAGAAGGTAAGAGGAAAAACAAGAAGGTGAGAGAAGGCAAAAGAAAAAATAAGAAGGTAAGAGAACGAAGGAGCGAAATAGGAAGGTAAGAGAAGGCAAGAGAAAAATAAGAAGGTAAGAGAAGGCAAGAGAAAAATAAGAAGGTAAGAGAAGGCAAGAGAAAAATAAGAAGGTAAGAGAAGGCAAAAGAAAAATAAGAAGGTAGGAGAAGGCAAGATAAAAATAAGAAGGTAAGAGAAGTCAAGAGAAAAATAAGAAGGTAAGACAAGGTAAGAGAAAAATAAGAAGGTAAGAGAACGAAGGAGAAAAATAAGAAGGTAAGAGAAGGTAAGAGAAAAATAAGAAGGTAAGTGAAGGTAAGAGAAAAATAAGAAGGTAAGAGAAGGCAAGAGAAAAATAAGAATGTAAGAGAACGAAGGAGAAAAATAAGAAGGTAAGAGAAAAATAAGAATGTAAGAGAAGGAGGGGGAAAAATAAGAAGGTAAGAGAAGGTAAGAGAAAAATAAGAAGGTAAGACCAGGTAAGAGGAAAATAATATGGTAAGAGAAGGTAAGAGAAAAATAAGAAGGTAAGAGAAGGCAAGAGAAAAATAAGAAGGTAAGAGAAGGTAAGAGAAAAATAAAAGGTAAGACAAGGTAAGAGGAAAATAAGAAGGTAAGAGAACGAAGGAGAAAAATAAGAAGGTAAGAGAAGGCAAGAGAAAAATAAGAAGGTAAGAGAAGGTAAGAGAAACATAAGAAGGTAAGACAAGGAAAGAGGAAAATAAGAAGGTAAGAGAACGAAGGAGAAAAATGAGAAGGTAAGAGAAGGCAAGAGAAAAATAAGAAGGTAAGAGAAGGCAAGAGAAAAATAAGAAGGTAAGAGAAGGCAAGAGAAAAATCAGAAGGTAAGAGAAGGCAAGAGAAAAATAAGAAGGTAAGACAAGGTAAGAGGAAAATAAGAAGGTAAGAGTACGAAGGAGAAAAATAAGAAGGTAAGAGAAGGCAAGAGAAAAATAAGAATGTAAGAGAAGGTAAGAGAAAAATAAGAAGGTAAGACAAGGTAAGAGGAAAATAAGAAGGTAAGAGAACGAAGGAGAAAAATAAGAAGGTAAGAGAAGGCAAGAGAAAATAAGGAGGTAAGAGAAGGCAAGAGAATAATAAGAAGGTAAGAGAAGGCAAGAGAAAAATAAGAAGGTAAGAGAAGGCAAGAGGAAAATAAGAATGTAAGAGAAGGTAAGAGAAAAATAAGAAGGATAGAGAAGGTAAGAGAAAATAAGAATGTGAGATAAGGCAAGAGAAAAATAAGAAGGTAAGAGAAGGCAAGAGAAAAATAAGAAGGTAAGAGAAGGCAAAAGAAAAATAAGAAGGTAGGAGAAGGCAAGATAAAAATAAGAAGGAAAGAGAAGGCAAGAGAAAAATAAGGACGTAAGAGAAGGCAAGAGAAAAATAAGAATGTAAGAGAAGGAGGGGGAAAAATAAGAAGGTAAGAGAAGGTAAGAGAAAAATAAGAAGGTAAGACCAGGTAAGAGGAAAATAAGATGGTAAGAGAAGGTAAGAGAAAAAATAAGAAGGTAAGAGAAGGCAAGAGAAAAATAAGAAGGTAAGAGAAGGTAAGAGAAAAAATAAAAGGTAAGACAAGGTAAGAGGAAAATAAGAAGGTAAGAGAACGAAGGAGAAAAATAAGAAGGTAAGAGAAGGCAAGAGAAAAATAAGAAGGTAAGAGAAGGTAAGAGAAACATAAGAAGGTAAGACAAGGAAAGAGGAAAATAAGAAGGTAAGAGAACGAAGGAGAAAAATAAGAAGGTAAGAGAAGGCAAGAGAAAAATAAGAAGGTAAGAGAAGGCAAGAGAAAAATAAGAAGGTAAGAGAAGGCAAGAGAAAAATCAGAAGGTAAGAGAAGGCAAGAGAAAAATAAGAAGGTAAGACAAGGTAAGAGGAAAATAAGAAGGTAAGAGTACGAAGGAGAAAAATAAGAAGGTAAGAGAAGGCAAGAGAAAAATAAGAATGTAAGAGAAGGTAAGAGAAAAATAAGAAGGTAAGAGAAGGCAAGAGAAAAATAAGAAGGTAAGAGAAGGCAAGAGAAAAATAAGAAGGTAAGAGAAGGCAAGAGAAAAATCAGAAGGTAAGAGAAGGCAAGAGAAAAATAAGAAGGTAAGACAAGGTAAGAGGAAAATAAGAAGGTAAGAGTACGAAGGAGAAAAATAAGAAGGTAAGAGAAGGCAAGAGAAAAATAAGAATGTAAGTGAAGGTAAGAGAAAAATAAGAAGGTAAGACAAGGTAAGAGGAAAATAAGAAGGTAAGAGAACGAAGGAGAAAAATAAGAAGGTAAGAGAAGGCAAGAGAAAAATAAGGAGGTAAGAGAAGGCAAGAGAATAATAAGAAGGTAAGAGAAGGCAAGAGAAAAATAAGAAGGTAAGAGAAGGCAAGAGGAAAATAAGAATGTAAGAGAAGGTAAGAGAAAAATAAGAAGGATAGAGAAGGTAAGAGAAAAAATAAGAATGTGAGATAAGGCAAGAGAAAAATAAGAAGGTAAGAGAAGGCAAGAGAAAAATAAGAAGGTAAGAGAAGGCAAAAGAAAAATAAGAAGGTAGGAGAAGGCAAGATAAAAATAAGAAGGAAAGAGAAGGCAAGAGAAAAATAAGGACGTAAGAGAAGGCAAGAGAAAAATAAGAAGGTAAGAGAAGGCAAAAGAAAAATAAGAAGGTAAGAGAAGGCAAGAGGAAAATAAGAAGGTAAACAAGGTAAGAGAAAAATAAGAAGGTAAGAGAACGTAGGAGAAAAATAAGAAGGTAAGAGAAGGTAAGAGAAAAATAAGAAGGTAACAGAAGGTAAGAGAAAAATAAGAAGGTGAGAAAAGGTAAGAGAAAAATAAGAATGTAAGAGAAGGTAAGAGAAAAAATAAGAAGGTAAGAGAAGGCAAGAGAAAAATAAGAATGTGAGAGAAGGCAAGAGAAAAATAAGAAGGTAAGAGAAGGCAAGAGAAAAAAGAAGAAGGTAAGAGAAGGCAAAAGAAAAAGAAGAAGGTAGGAGAAGGCAAGATAAAAATAAGAAGGTAAGAGAAATCAAGAGAAAAATAAGAAGGTAAGACAAGGTAAGAGAAAAATAAGAAGGTAAGAGAACGAAGGAGAAAAATAAGAAGGTAAGAGAAGTTAAGAGAAAAATAAGAAGGTAAGTGAAGGTAAGAGAAAAATAAGAAGGTAAGAGAAGGCAAGAGAAAAAATAAGAAGGTAAGAGAAGTCACGAGGAAAATAAGAAGGTAAGACAAGGTAAGAGAAAAATAAGAAGGTAAGAGAACGAAGGAGAAAAATAATAAGGTAAGAGAAGGTAAGAGAAAAATAAGAAGGTAATAGAAGGTAAGAGAAAAAATAAGAAGGTGAGAAAAGGTAAGAGAAAAATAAGAATGTAAGAGAAGGTAAGAGAAAAATAAGAAGGTAAGAGAAGGTAAGAGAAAAATAAGAAGGTAAGAGAAGGCAAGAGAAAAATAAGAATGTAAGAGAACGAAGGAGAAAAATAAGAAGAAGGTAAGAGAAGGTAAGAGAAAAATAAGAAGGTAAGAGAACGAAGGAGAAAAATAAGAAGGTAAGAGAAGGTAAGAGAAAAATAAGAAGGTAATAGAAGGCAAGAGAAAAATAAGAAGGTAAGAGAAGGTAAGAGAAAAATAAGAAGGTAAGAGAAGGCAAGAGAAAATAAGAAGGTAAGAGAAGGCAAGAGAAAAATAAGAAGGTAAGAGAAGGCAAGAGAAAAATAAGAAGGTAAGAGAACGAAGGAGAAAAATAAGAAGGTAAGAGAAGGTAAGAGAAAATAAGAAGGTAATAGAAGGTAAGAGAAAAATAAGAAGGTAAGAGAAGGCAAGAGAAAAATAAGAAGGTAAGAGAACGAAGGAGAAAAATAAGAAGGTAAGAGAAGGTAAGAGAAAAATAAGAAGGTAATAGAAGGTAAGAGAAAATAAGAAGGTGAGAGAAGGCAAGAGAAAAATAAGAAGGTAAGAGAAGGCAAGAGAAAAATAAGAAGGTGAGAGAAGGTAAGAGGAAAATAAGAAGGCGAGAGAAGGTAAGAGAAAAATTAAGAAGGTAAGAGAAGGTAAGAGGAAAATAAGAAGGTGAGAGAAGGTAAGAGAAAAATAAGAAGGTGAGAGAAGGTAAGAGGAAAACAAGAAGGTGAGAGAAGGCAAAAGAAAAATAAGAAGGTAAGAGAACGAAGGAGCGAAATAGGAAGGTAAGAGAAGGCAAGAGAAAAATAAGAAGGTAAGAGAAGGCAAGAGAAAAATAAGAAGGTAAGAGAAGGCAAGAGAAAAATAAGAAGGTAAGAGAAGGCAAAAGAAAAATAAGAAGGTAGGAGAAGGCAAGATAAAAATAAGAAGGTAAGAGAAGTCAAGAGAAAAATAAGAAGGTAAGACAAGGTAAGAGAAAAATAAGAAGGTAAGAGAACGAAGGAGAAAAATAAGAAGGTAAGAGAAGGTAAGAGAAAAATAAGAAGGTAAGTGAAGGTAAGAGAAAAATAAGAAGGTAAGAGAAGGCAAGAGAAAAATAAGAATGTAAGAGAACGAAGGAGAAAATAAGAAGGTAAGCGAAGGCAAGAGAAAAATAAGAATGTAAGAGAAGGAGGGGGAAAAATAAGAAGGTAAGAGAAGGTAAGAGAAAAATAAGAAGGTAAGACCAGGTAAGAGGAAAATAAGATGGTAAGAGAAGGTAAGAGAAAAATAAGAAGGTAAGAGAAGGCAAGAGAAAAATAAGAAGGTAAGAGAAGGTAAGAGAAAATAAAAGGTAAGACAAGGTAAGAGGAAAATAAGAAGGTAAGAGAACGAAGGAGAAAAATAAGAAGGTAAGAGAAGGCAAGAGAAAAATAAGAAGGTGAGAGAAGGTAAGAGAAAATAAGAAGGTAAGACAAGGAAAGAGGAAAATAAGAAGGTAAGAGAACGAAGGAGAAAAATAAGAAGGTAAGAGAAGGCAAGAGAAAAAATAAGAAGGTAAGAGAAGGCAAGAGAAAAATAAGAAGGTAAGAGAAGGCAAGAGAAAAATCAGAAGGTAAGAGAAGGCAAGAGAAAAATAAGAAGGTAAGACAAGGTAAGAGGAAAATAAGAAGGTAAGAGTACGAAGGAGAAAAATAAGAATGTAAGAGAAGGCAAGAGAAAAATAAGAAGGTAAGACAAGGTAAGAGAAAAATAAGAAGGTAAGAGAAGGAAGAGAAAAATAAGAATGTGAGAGAAGGCAAGAGAAAAATAAGAAGGTGAGAGAAGGCAAGAGAAAAAAAAGAAGGTAAGAGAAGGCAAGAGAAAAAATAAGAAGGTAAGAGAAGGCAAAAGAAAAATAAGAAGGTAGGAGAAGGCAAGAGAAAAATAAGAAGGTAAGAGAAGTCAAGAGAAAAATAAGAAGGTAAGACAAGGTAAGAGAAAAATAAGAAGGTAAGAGAACGAAGGAGAAAAATAAGAAGGTAAGAGAAGGTAAGAGAAAAAATAAGAAGGTAATAGAAGGTAAGAGAAAAATAAGAAGGTGAGAAAAGGTAAGAGAAAAATAAGAAGGTAAGAGAAGGTAAGAGAAAAATAAGAAGGTAAGAGAAGGTAAGAGAAAAATAAGAAGGTAAGAGAAGGCAAGAGAAAAATAAGAATGTAAGGGAACGAAGGAGAAAAATAAGAAGGTAAGAGAAGGTAAGAGATAAATAAGAAGGTTAGAGAAGGTAAGAGAAAAATAAGAATGTAAGAGAAGGAGGGGGAAAATAAGAAGGTAAGAGAAGGTAAGAGAAAAAATAAGAAGGTAAGACAAGGTAAGAGGAAAATAAGATGGTAAGAGAACGAAGGAGAAAAATAAGAAGGTAAGAGAAGGCAAGAGAAAATAAGAAGGTAAGAGAAGGTAAGAGAAAAATAAGAAGGTAAGACAAGGTAAGAGGAAAATAAGAAGGTAAGAGAACGAAGGAGAAAATAAGAAGGTAAGAGAAGGCAAGAGAAAAATAAGAAGGTAAGAGAAGGTAAGAGAAAAATAAGAAGGTAAGAGAAGAAAAAAAGAGAAAAAATAAGAAGGTAAGAGAAGGCAAGAGAAAAATAAGAAGGTAAGACAAGGTAAGAGGAAATAAGAAGGTAAGAGAACGAAGGAGAAAAATAAGAAGGTAAGAGAAGGCAAGAGAAAAATAAGAAGGTAAGAGAAGGTAAGAGAAAAATAAGAAGGTAAGACAAGGTAAGAGGAAATAAGAAGGTAAGAGAACGAAGGAGAAAATAAGAAGGTAAGAGAAGGCAAGAGAAAATTAAGAAGGTAAAAGAAGAAAGAAGAAAAGAAGAAGGTAAGGACAAGGTAAGAGAAAAATAAGAAGGTAAGAGAACGTAAAGGAGAAAAAGAAGGTAAGAGAAGGTAAGAGACAAATAAGAAGGTAAAAGAAGGTAAGAGAAAAATAAGAAGGTGAGAAAAGGTAAGAGAAAAATAAGAATATAAGAGAAGGCAAGAGAAAAATGAAAAGGTAAGAGAAGGTAAAGGAAAACTTTAGAAGGTAAGAGAAGGCAAGAGAAAAATAAGAATGTAAGAGAACGAAGGAGAAAAATAAGAAGGTAAGAGCAGGTAAGAGAAAAATAAGAAGGTGAGAGAAGGCAAGAGAAAATAAGAAGGTAAGAGAAGGCAAGAGTAAAATAAGAAGGTAAGCCAAGGTAAGAGGAAAATAAGATGGTGAGAGAAGGTAAGAAAATAAGAAGGTAAGACAAGGTAAGAGAAAAATAAGAAGGTAAGAGAAGGTAAGAGAAAATAAGAATGTGAGAGAAGGCAAGAGAAAAATAAGAAGGGTGAGAGAAGGCAAGAGAAAATAAGAAGGTAAGAGAAGGCAAGAGAAAAAATAAGAAGGTAAGAGAAAGCAAAAGAAAAATAAGAAGGTAGGAGAAGGCAAGAGAAAAATAAGAAGGTAAGAGAAGGTAAGAGAAATAAGAATGTGAGAGAAGGCAAGAGAAAAATAAGAAGGTGAGAGAAGGCAAGAGAAAAAAAAAAGAAGGTAAGAGAAGGCAAGAGAAAAATAAGAAGGTAAGAGAAGGCAAAGAAAAATAAGAAGGTAGGAGAAGGCAAGAGAAAAATAAGAAGGTAAGAGAAGTCAAGAGAAAAATAAGAAGGTAAGACAAGGTAAGAGAAAAATAAGAAGGTAAGAGAACGAAGGAGAAAAATAAGAAGGTAAGAGAAGGTAAGAGAAAAATAAGAATAAGGAATAGAAGGTAAGAGAAAAATAAGAAGGTGAGAAAGGTAAGAGAAAAATAAGAAGGTAAGAGAAGGTAAGAGAAAAAATAAGAAGGTAAGAGAAGGTAAGAGAAAAATAAGAAGGTAAGAGAAGGCAAGAGAAAAATAAGAATGTAAGAGAACGAAGGAGAAAAATAAGAAGGTAAGAGAAGGTAAGAGATAAATAAGAAGGTTAAGAGAAGGTAAGAGAAAAATAAGAAGGTAAGAGAAGTAGGGGGAAAAATAAGAAGGTAAGAGAAGGTGGAAGAGAAAAACGGGTGACAAGACAAGGTAAGAGGAAAATAAGATGGTAAGAGAACGAAGGAGAAAAATAAGAACGTAAGAGAACGCAAGAGAAAATAAGAAGGTAAGAGAAGGTAAGAGAAAAATAAGAAGGTAAGACAAGGTAAGAGATAAATAAGAAGGTAAGAGAACGAAGGAGAAAAACAAGAAGGTAAGAGAAGGCAAGAGAAAAATAAGAAGGTAAGAGAAGGTAAGAGAAAAATAAGAAGGTAAGAGAAGGCAAGAGAAAAATAAGAAGGTAAGAGAAGGCAAGAGAAAAATAAGAAGGTAAGACAAGGTAAGAGGAAAATAAGAAGGTAAGAGAACGAAGGAGAAAAATAAGAAGGTAAGAGAAGGCAAGAGAAAAAATAAGAAGGTAAGAGAAGGTAAGAGAAAAATAAGAAGGTAAGACAAGGTAAGAGGAAAATAAGAAGGTAAGAGAACGAAGGTGAAAAATAAGAAGGTAAGAGAAGGCAAGAGAAAAATTAAGAAGGTAAAAGAAGGCAAGAAGAAAAGAAGAAGGTAAGACAAGGTAAGAGAAAAATAAGAAGGTAAGAGAACGAAGGAGAAAATAAGAAGGTAAGAGTAGGTAAGAGAAATATAAGAAGGTGTGAGTGGAAGGTAAGAGAAAAAATAAGAAGGTGAGAGAAGGCAAGAGAAAAATAAGAATATAAAAGAAGGCAAGAGAAAAATAAGAAGGTGAGAGAAGGTAAGAGGAAAATAAGAAGGTGAGAGAAGGGAAGAGAAAAATAAGAAGTCAAGAGAAGGTAAGAGGAAAAAAAAATAAGAAGGTGAGAGAAGGAAGAGAAAAGAAGAAGGTAAGAGAAGGCAAGAGAAAATAAGAAGGTGGAGAGAAGGTAAGAGAAAAATAAGAAGGTGAGAGAAGGCAAGAGAACAAGAAGGTAAGAGAAGGCAAGAGTAAAATAAGAAGGTAAGACAAGGTAAGAGGAAAATAAGAAGGTAAGAGAAGGTAAGAGGAAAATAAGATGGTGAGAGAAGGTAAGAAAAAATAAGATGGTGAGAGAAGGTAAGAGAAAAATAAGAAGGTAATAGAAGGTAAAAGAAAAATAAGAAGGTAAGAGAAGGTAAGAGAAAATAAGAAGGTAATAGAAGGTAAAAGAAAAATAAGAAGGTAAGAGAAGGTAAGAGAAAAATAAGAAGGTAAGAGAAGGTAAGAGAAAAATAAGAAGATAAGAGAAGGCAAGAGAAAAAATAAGAATGTAAGAGAACGAAGGAGAAAATAAGAAGGTAAGAGAAGGTAAGAGATAAATAAGAAGGTTAGAGAAGGTAAGAGAAAATAAGAAGGTAAGAGAAGGAGGGGGGAAAAATAAGAAGGTAAGAGAAGGTAAGAGAAAAATAAGAAGGTAAGACAAGGTAAGAGGAAAATAAGATGGTAAGAGAAGGTAAGAGAAAATAAGAATGTGAGAGAAGGCAAGAGAAAAATAAGAAGGTGAGAGAAGGCAAGAAAATAAGAAGGTAAGAGAAGGCAAGAGAAAATAAGAAGGTAAGAGAAGGCAAAAGAAAAATAGGAAGGTAGGAGAAGGCAAGAGAAAAATAAGAAGGTAAGAGAAGCCAAGAGAAAAATAAGAAGGTAAGACAAGGTAAGAGAAAATAAGAAGGTAAGACAAGGTAAGAGGAAAATAAGAAGGTAAGAGAACGAAGGAGAAAATAAGAAGGTAAGAGAAGGCAAGGAAAAATAAGAAGGTAAGAGAAGGTAAGAGAAAAATAAGAAGGTAAGAGAAGGCAAGAGAAAAATAAGAAGGTAAGAGAAGGCAAGAGAAAAATAAGAAGGAAGACAAGGTAAGAGGAAAATAAGAAGGTAAGAGAACGAAGGAGAAAATAAGAAGGTAAGAGAAGGCAAGAGAAAAATAAGAAGGTAAGAGAAGGTAAGAGAAAATAAGAAGGTAAGACAAGGTAAGAGGAAAATAAGAAGGTAAGAGAACGAAGGAGAAAAATAA
>JBBBDQ010011595.1:0-17549 GCA_037127315.1 Ascarosepion bandense
AATGAATATTTATTATTTATTATTATGTTTGATGGTCAATATAAAAATAGAGCAATGAATATTTATTATTTATGATTAAATTAGATGGTCAATATAAAAATAGAGCAATGAATATTTATTATTTATTATTATGTTTGATGGTCAATATAAAAATAAATAGAGCAATGAATATTTATTATTTATTATTATGTTTGATGGTCAATATAAAAATAGAGCAATGAATATTTATTATTTATTATTATGTTTGATGGTCAATATAAAAATAGAGCAATGAATATTTATTATTAATTATTATGTTAGATGGTCAATATAAAAATAGAGCAATGAATATTTATTATTTATGATTAAATTAGATGGTCAATATAAAAATAGAGCAAATGAATATTTATTATTTATTATTATGTTTGATGGTCAATATAAAAATAGAGCAATGAATATTTATTATTAATTATTATGTTAGATGGTCAATATAAAAATAGAGCAATGAATATTTATTATTTATTATTATGTTTGATGGTCAATATAAAAATAGAGCAATGAATATTTATTATTTATGATTAAATTAGATGGTCAATATAAAAATAGAGCAATGAATATTTATTATTAATTATTATGTTTGATGGTCAATATAAAAATAGAGCAATGAATATTTATTATTAATTATTATGTTAGATGGTCAATATAAAAATAGAGCAAATGAATATTTATTATTTACGATTAAATTAGATGGTCAATATAAAAATAGAGCAATGAATATTTATTATTAATTATTATGTTTGATGGTCAATATAAAAATAGAGCAATGAATATTTATTATTAATTATTATGTTAGATGGTCAATATAAAAATAGAGCAATGAATATTTTTTATTTATGATTAAATTAGATGGTCAATATAAAAATAGAGCAATGAATATTTATTATTAATTATTATGTTAGATGGTCAATATAAAAATAGAGCAATGAATATTTATTATTAATTATTATGTTAGATGGTCAATATAAAAATAGAGCAAATGAATATTTATTATTAATTATTATGTTAGATGGTCAATATAAAAATAGAGCAATGAATATTTATTATTAATTATTATGTTTGATGGTCAATATAAAAATAGAGCAATGAATATTTATTATTAATTATTATGTTTGATGGTCATTATAAAAATAGAGCAATGAATATTTATTATTTATGATTAAGTTAGATGGTCAATATAAAAATAGAGCAATGAATATTTATTATTAATTATTATGTTAGATGGTCAATATAAAAATAGAGCAACAGAATATTTATTATTAATTATTATGTTTGATGGTCAATATAAAAATAGAGCAATGAATATTTATTAATTATTATGTTAGATGGTCAATATAAAAATAGAGCAATGAATATTTATTATTAATTATTATGTTAGATGGTCAATATAAAATAGAGCAATGAATATTTATTATTAATTATTATGTTAGATGGTCAATATAAAAATAGAGCAATGAATATTTATTATTTATTATTATGTTTGATGGTCAATATAAAAATAGAGCAAATGAATATTTATTATTTATGATTAAATTAGATGGTCAATATAAAAATAGAGCAATGAATATTTATTATTAATTATTATGTTTGATGGTCAATATAAAAATAGAGCAATGAATATTTATTATTAATTATTATGTTAGATGGTCAATATAAAAATAGAGCAATGAATATTTATTATTAATTATTATGTTTGATGTCAATATAAAAATAGAGCAATGAATATTTATTATTTATGATTAAATTAGATGGTCAATATTATAAAAATAGAGCAATGAATATTTATTATTAATTATTATGTTTGATGGTCAATATAAAAATAGAGCAATGAATATTTATTATTAATTATTATGTTAGATGGTCAATATAAAAATAGAGCAATGAATATTTATTATTTATGATTAAATTAGATGGTCAATATAAAAATAGAGCAAATGAATATTTATTATTAATTATTATGTTTGATGGTCAATATAAAAATAGAGCAAATGAATATTTATTATTAATTATTATGTTAGATGGTCAATATAAAAATAGAGCAATGGAATATTTTTTATTTATGATTAAATTAGATGGTCAATATAAAAATAGAGCAAATGAATATTTATTATTAATTATTATGTTAGATGGTCAATATAAAAATAGAGCAATGAATATTTATTATTAATTATTATGTTAGATGGTCAATATAAAAATAGAGCAATGAATATTTATTATTAATTATTATGTTAGATGGTCAATATAAAAATAGAGCAATGAATATTTATTATTAATTATTATGTTTGATGGTCAATATAAAAATAGAGCAATGAATATTTATTATTAATTATTATGTTTGATGGTCAATATAAAAATAGAGCAATGAATATTTATTATTTATGATTAAGTTAGATGGTCAATATAAAAATAGAGCAATGAATATTTATTATTAATTATTATGTTAGATGGTCAATATAAAAATAGAGCAATGAATATTTATTATTAATTATTATGTTTGATGGTCAATATAAAAATAGAGCAATGAATATTTATTATTAATTATTATGTTAGATGGTCAATATAAAAATAGAGCAATGAATATTTATTATTAATTATTATGTTAGATGGTCAATATAAAAATAGAGCAATGAATATTTATTATTAATTATTATGTTAGATGGTCAATATAAAAATAGAGCAAATGAATATTTATTATTTATTATTATGTTTGATGGTCAATATAAAAATAGAGCAATGAATATTTATTATTTATGATTAAATTAGATGGTCAATATAAAAATAGAGCAATGAATATTTATTATTAATTATTATGTTTGATGGTCAATATAAAAATAGAGCAATGAATATTTATTATTAATTATTATGTTAGATGGTCAATATAAAAATAGAGCAATGAATATTTATTATTAATTATTATGTTAGATGGTCAATATAAAAATAGAGCAATGAATATTTATTATTAATTATTATGTTTGATG
This sequence comes from Ascarosepion bandense, assembly GCA_037127315.1. Taxonomy (NCBI): domain Eukaryota; kingdom Metazoa; phylum Mollusca; class Cephalopoda; order Sepiida; family Sepiidae; genus Ascarosepion; species Ascarosepion bandense. Next base: position 3,015 of record JBBBDQ010011595.1, read on the forward strand.
GTCAATATAAAAATAGAGCAATGAATATTTATTATTAATTATTATGTTAGATGGTCAATATAAAAATAGAGCAATGAATATTTATTATTTATTATTATGTTTACGGTCAATATAAAAATAGCAATGAATATTTATTATTTATGATTAAATTAGATGGTCAATATAAAAATAGAGCAATGAATATTTATTATTAATTATTATGTTAGATGGTCAATATAAAAATAGAGCAATGAATATTTATTATTAATTATTATGTTTGATGGTCAATATAAAAATAGGAGCAATGAAGATTTATTATTAATTATTATGTTAGATGGTCATTATTGATAAAAATAGAGCAATGAATATTTATTATTAATTATTATGTTAGATGGTCAATATAAAAATAGAGCAATGAATATTTATTATTAATTATTATGTTTGATGGTCAATATAAAAATAGAGCAATGAATATTTATTATTTATGATTAAATTAGATGGTCAATATAAAAATAGAGCAATGAATATTTATTATTAATTATTATGTTAGATAATAATATAAAAATAGAGCAATGAATATTTATTATTAATTATTATGTTTACGGTCAATATAAAAAATAGCAATGAATATTTATTATTAATTATTATGTTAGATGCATTTATAAATAGAGCAATGAATATTTATTATTAATTATTATGTTAGATGGTCAATATAAAAATAGAGCAATGAATATTTATTATTAATTATTATGTTTGATGGTCAATATAAAAAAATAGAGCAATGAATATTTATTATTAATTATTATGTTAGATGGTCAATATAAAAATAGAGCAATGAATATTTATTATTAATTATTATGTTAGGAGGTCAATATAAAAATAGAGCAATGAATATTTATTATTAATTATTATGTTTGATGGTCAATATAAAAATAGAGCAATGAATATTTATTATTAATTATTATGTTAGATGGTCAATATAAAAATAGAGCAATGAATATTTATTATTAATTATTATGTTAGATGGTCAATATAAAAATAGAGCAATGAATATTTATTATTAATTATTATGTTTGATGGTCAATATAAAAATAGAGCAATGAATATTTATTATTTATGATTAAATGATGGTCAATATAAAAATAGAGCAATGAATATTTATTATTAATTATTATGTTAGATGGTCAATATAAAAATAGAGCAATGAATATTTATTATTAATTATTATGTTTGATGGTCAATATAAAAATAGAGCAATGAATATTTATTATTAATTATTATGTTAGATGGTCAATATAAAAATAGAGCAATGAATATTTATTATTAATTATTATGTTAGATGGTCAATATAAAATAGACAATGAATATTTATTATTAATTATTATGTTTGATGGTCAATATAAAAATAGAGCAATGAATATTTATTATTTATGATTAAATTAGATGCCTAATATAAAAATAGAGCAATGAATATTTATTATTAATTATTATGTTAGATGAATAATATAAAAATAGCAATGAATATTTATTATTAATTATTATGTTTGATGGTCAATATAAAAATAGAGCAATGAATATTTATTATTAATTATTATTGTTAGATGGTCAATATAAAAATAGAGCAATGAATATTTATTATTAATTATTATGTTAGATGGTCAATATAAAAATAGAGCAATGAATATTTATTATTAATTATTATGTTTGATGGTCAATATAAAAATAGAGTAATGAATATATTTATTATTAATTATTATGTTAGATGTCAATATAAAAAAATAGAGCAATGAATATTTATTATTAATTATTATGTTAGATGGTCAATATAAAAATAGAGCAATGAATATTTATTATTAATTATTATGTTTGATGGTCAATATAAAAATAGAGCAATGAATATTTATTATTAATTATTATGTTAGATGGTCAATATAAAAATAGAGCAATGAATATTTATTATTAATTATTATGTTAGATGGTCAATATAAAAATAGAGCAATGAATATTTATTATTAATTATTATGTTAGATGGTCAATATAAACAGAGCAATGAATATTTATTATTAATTATTATGTTTGATGGTCAATATAAAAATAGAGCAATGAATATTTATTATTAATTATTATGTTAGAAATGATGGCTGACATAAAAATAGAGACAATGAATATTTATTATTAATTATTATGTTAGATGGTCAATATAAAACAGAGTGAATGAATATTTATTATTAATTATTATGTTAGATGGTCAATATAAACAGAGCAATGAATATTTATTATTAATTATTATGTTTGATGGTCAATATAAAAATAGAGCAATGAATATTTATTATTAATTATTATGTTAGATGGTCAATATAAAAATAGAGCAAATGAATATTTATTATTAATTATTATGTTAGATGGTCAATATAAAAATAGAGCAATGAATATTTATTATTAATTATTATGTTAGATGGTCAATATAAAAATAGAGCAAATGAATATTTATTATTAATTATTATGTTAGATGGTCAATATAAAATAGAGCAATGAATATTTGTTATTAATTATTATGTTAGATGGTCAATATAAAAATAGAGCAATGAATATTTATTATTAATTATTATGTTTGATGGTCAATATAAAAATAGAGCAATGAATATTTATTATTAATTATTATGTTAGATGGTCAATATAAAAATAGAGCAATGAATATTTATTATTAATTATTATGTTAGATGGTCAATATAAAAATAGAGCAATGAATATTTATTATTAATTATTATGTTTGATGGTCAATATAAAAATAGAGCAATGAATATTTATTATTAATGCATATATTTGATGGTCAATATAAAAATAGAGCAATGAATATTTATTATTAATTATTATGTTAGATGGTCAATATAAAAATAGAGCAAATGAATATTTATTATTAATTATTATGTTAGATGGTCAATATAAAAAGGAGAGCAATGATTATTTATTAATTATTATGTTTGATGGCTCAATATAAAAATAGAGCAATGAATATTTATTATTAATTATTATGTTAGATGGTCAATATAAAAATAGAGCAATGAATATTTATTATTAATTATTATGTTAGATGGTCAATATAAAAATAGAGCAATGAATATTTATTATTAATTATTATGTTAGATGTCGAATATAAAAATAGAGCAATGAATATTTATTATTAATTATTATGTTAGATGGTCAATATAAAAATAGAGCAACGAATATTTATTATTAATTATTATGTTAGATGGTCAATATAAAATAGAGCAATGAATATTTATTATTAATTATTATGTTAGATGGTCAATATAAAAATAGAGCAATGAATATTTATTATTAATTATTATGTTAGATGGTCAATATAAAAATAGAGCAATGAATATTTATTATTAATTATTATGTTAGATGGTCAATATAAAAATAGAGCAATGAATATTTATTATTAATTATTATGTTAGATGGTCAATATAAAATAGAGCAAAATGAATATTTATTATTAATTATTATGTTAGATGGTCAATATAAAAATAGAGCAATGAATATTTATTATTAATTATTATGTTAGATGGTCAATATAAAAATAGAGCAATGAATATTTATTATTAATTATTATGTTAGATGGTCAATATAAAAATAGAGCAATGAATATTTATTATTAATTATTATGTTAGATGGTCAATATAAAAATAGAGCAATGAATATTTATTATTAATTATTATGTTAGATGGTCAATATAAAAATAGAGCAATGAATATTTATTATTAATTATTATGTTAGATGGTCAATATAAAAATAGAGCAATGAATATTTATTATTAATTATTATGTTAGATGGTCAATATAAAAATAGAGCAAAATGAATATTTATTATTAATTATTATGTTAGATGGTCAATATAAAAATAGAGCAATGAATATTTATTATTAATTATTATGTTAGATGGTCAATATAAAAATAGAGCAATGAATATTTATTATTAATTATTATGTTAGATGGTCAATATAAAAATAGAGTAAATGAATATTTATTATTAATTATTATGTTAGATGGTCAATATAAAAATAGAGCAATGAATATTTATTATTAATTATTATGTTTGATGGTCAATATAAAAATAGAGCAACAATATTTATTAATATTATAAATTATTATGTTAGATGGTCAATATAAAACAGAGCAATGAATATTTATTATTAATTATTATGTTAGATGGTCAATATAAAAATAGAGCAATGAATATTTATTATTAATTATTATGTTTGATGGTCAATATAAAAATAGAGCAATGAATATTTTATTATTAATTATTATGTTTGATGGTCAATATAAAATAGAGCAATGAATATTTATTATTAATTATTATGTTAGATGGTCAATATAAAAATAGAGCAATGAATATTTATTATTAATTATTATGTTAGATAATAATATAAAAGTAGAGCAATGAATATTTATTATTAATTATTATGTTTGATGGTCAATATAAAAATAGAGCAATGAATATTTATTATTAATTATTATGCGATGGTCAATATAAAAATAGAGCAAAATGAATATTTATTATTAATTATTATGTTAGATGGTCAATATAAAAATAGAGCAATGAATATTTATTATTAATTATTATGTTAGATGGTCAATATAAAAATAGAGCAATGAATATTTATTATTAATTATTATGTTAGATGGTCAATATAAAATAGAGCAATGAATATTTATTATTAATTATTATGTTAGATGGTCAATATAAAAATAGAGTAAATGAATATTTATTATTAATTATTATGTTAGATGGTCACTAATATAAAAATAGAGCAATGAATATTTATTATTAATTATTATGTTTGATGGTCAATATAAAAATAGAGTAAATGAATATTTATTATTAATTATTATGTTAGATGGTCAATATAAAATAGAGCAATGAATATTTATTATTAATTATTATGTTAGATGGTCAATATAAAAATAGAGCAATGAATATTTATTAATTATTATGTTTGATGGTCATTATAAAAACAGAGCAATGAATATTTATTATTAATTATTATGTTAGATGGTCAATATAAAAATAGAGCAATGAATATTTATTATTTATTATTATGTTTGATGGTCAATATAAAAATAGAGCAATGAATATTTATTATTTATGATTAACGATGGTCAATATAAAAATAGAGCAATGAATATTTATTATTAATTATTATGTTAGATGGTCAATATAAAAATAGAGCAATGAATATTTATTATTAATTATTATGTTTGATGGTCAATATAAAAATAGAGTAATGAATATTTATTATTTATGATTAAATTAGATGGTCAATATAAAAATAGAGCAATGAATATTTATTATTAATTATTATGTTAGATGGTCAATATAAAAATAGAGCAATGAATAGCTATTATTAATTATTATGTTTGATGGTCAATATAAAAATAGAGCAATGAATATTTATTATTTATTATTATGTTTGATGGTCAATATAAAAATAGAGCAATGAATATTTATTATTAATTATTATGTTTGATGGTCAATATAAAAATAGAGCAATGAATATTTATTATTAATTAATATGTTAGATGGTCAATATAAAAATAGAGCAATGAATATTTATTATTAATTATTATGTTAGATGGTCAATATAAAAATAGAGCACGAATATTTATTATTAATTATTATGTTTGATGGTCAATATAAAAATAGAGCAAATGAATATTTATTATTAATTATTATGTTTGATGGTCAATATAAAAATAGAGCAATGAATATTTATTATTAATTATTGTGTTTGATGGTCAATATAAAAATAGAGCAATGAATATTTATTATTAATTGCTATGCTTGATGGTCAATATAAAAATAGAGCAATGAATATTTATTATTAATTATTATGTTTGATGGTCAATATAAAAATAGAGCAATGAATATTTATTATTTATTATTATGTTTGATGGTCAATATAAAAACAGAGCAATGAATATTTATTATTAATTATTATGTTAGATGGTCAATATAAAATAGAGCAATGAATATTTATTATTAATTATTATGTTTGATGGTCAATATAAAAATAGAGCACGAATATTTATTATTAATTATTATGTTTGATGGTCAATATAAAAATAGAGCAATGAATATTTATTATTAATTATTATGTAGATGGTCAATATAAAAATAGAGCAGTTTTTAATATTATTATTAATTATTATGTTTGATGGTCAATATAAAAATAGAGCAAAATGAATATTTATTATTAATTATTATGTTTACGAATAATATAAAAATAGAGCAATGAATATTTATTATTAATTATTATGTTTGATGGTCAATATAAAAATAGAGCAATGAATATTTATTATTAATTATTATGTTAGATGGTCAATATAAAAATAGAGCAATGAATATTTATTATTAATTATTATGTTTGATGGTCAATATAAAATAGAGCAATGAATATTTATTATTAATTATTATGTTTGATGGTCAATATAAAAATAGAGCAATGAATATTTATTATTAATTATTATGTTTGATGGTCAATATAAAAATAGAGCAATGAATATTTATTATTAATTATTATGTTAGATGGTCAATATAAAAATAGAGCAATGAATATTTATTATTAATTATTATGTTTGATGGTCAATATAAAAATAGAGCAATGAATATTTATTATTTATTTTTATGTTTGATACCAATATAAAAATAGAGCAATGAATATTTATTATTAATTATTATGTTTGATGGTCAATATAAAAATAGAGCAATGAATATTTATTATTAATTATTATGTTTTATTTTGGTCAATATAAAACAGAGCAATGAATACTTATTATTAATTATTATGTTTGATGGTCAATATAAAAATAGAGCAATGAATATTTATTATTAATTATTATGTTTGATGGTCAATATAAAAATAGAGCAACAATATTTATTATTAATTATTATAATATAGATGGTATTGTCATAAAAATAGAGCAAACAATATTTATTATTAATTATTATGTTTGATGGTCAATATAAAAATAGAGCAATGAATATTTATTATTAATTATTATGTTGATGGTCAATATAAAAATAGAGCAATGAATATTTATTATTAATTATTATGTTAGATGGTCAATATAAAAATAGAGCAATGAATATTTATTATTAATTATTATGTTTGATGGTCAATATAAAAATAGAGCAATGAATATTTATTATTAATTATTATGTTTGATGTATTAATATAAAAATAGAGCAATGAATATTTATTATTAATTATTATGTTAGAGTGGTCAATATAAAAATAGAGCAATGAATATTTATTATTAATTATTGCGTTTTTTTTTTTTTTTGATGGTCAATATAAAAATAGAGCAATGAATATTTATTATTAATTATTATGTTTGATGGTCAATATAAAAATAGAGCAATGAATATTTATTATTAATTATTATGTTTGATGTATTAAATATAAAAATAGAGCAATGAATATTTATTATTAATTATTATGTTTGATGGTCAATATAAAAATAGAGCAATGAATATTTATTATTAATTATTATGTTTGATGGTCAATATAAAAATAGAGCAATGAATATTTATTATTAATTATTATGTTTGATGGTCAATATAAAAATAGAGCAAATGAATATTTATTATTAATTATTATGTTTGATGGTCAATATAAAAATAGAGCAAATGAATATTTATTATTAATTATTATGTTTGATGGTCAACATAAAATAGAGCATGAATATTTATTATTAATTATTATGTTAGATGGTCAATATAAAAATAGAGCAATGAATATTTATTATTAATTATTATGTTTGATGGTCAATATAAAAATAGAGCAAATGAATATTTATTATTTATTATTATGTTAGATGGTCAATATAAAAATAGAGCAATGAATATTTATTATTAATTATTATGTTAGATGGTCAATATAAAAATAGAGCAAATGAATATTTATTATTAATTATTATGTTTGATGGTCAATATAAAAATAGAGCAATGAATATTTATTATTTATGATTAAATTAGATGGTCAATATAAAAATAGAGCAATGAATATTTAATATTAATTATTATGTTAGATGGTCAATATAAAAATAGAGCAATGAATATTTATTATTAATTATTATGTTTGATGGTCAATATAAAAATAGAGCAATGAATATTTATTATTAATTATTATGTTAGATGGTCAATATAAAAATAGAGCAATGAATATTTATTATTAATTATTATGTTAGATGGTCAATATAAAAAATAGAGCAATGAATATTTATTATTAATTATTATGTTAGATGGTCAATATAAAAATAGAGCAATGAATATTTATTATTTATTATTATGTTTGATGGTCAATATAAAAATAGAGCAATGAATAGCTTATTATTTATGATTAAATTAGATGGTCAATATAAAAATAGAGCAATGAATATTTATTATTAATTATTATGTTAGATGGTCAATATAAAAATAGAGCAATGAATATTTATTATTAATTATTATGTTTGATGGTCAATATAAAAATAGAGCAATGAATATTTATTATTTATTATTATGTTTGATGGTCAATATAAAAATAGAGCAATGAATATTTATTATTAATTATTATGTTAGATGGTCAATATAAAAATAGAGCAATGAATATTTATTATTTATTATTATGTTTGATGGTCAATATAAAAATAGAGCAATGAATATTTAGCTATTTATGATTAAATTAGATGGTCAATATAAAAATAGAGCAATGAATATTTATTATTAATTATTATGTTAGATGGTCAATATAAAAATAGAGCAATGAATATTTATTATTAATTATTATGTTTGATGGTCAATATAAAAATAGAGCAATGAATATTTATTATTTATGATTAAATTAGATGGTCAATATAAAAATAGAGCAATGAATATTTATTATTAATTATTATGTTAGATGGTCAATATAAAAATAGAGCAATGAATATTTATTATTAATTATTATGTTTGATGGTCAATATAAAAATAGACCAATGAATATTTATTATTTATTATTATGTTAGATGGTCAATATAAAAATAGAGCAATGAATATTTATTATTAATTATTATGTTTGATGGTCAATATAAAAAATAGAGCAATGAATATTTATTATTAATTATTATGTTTGATGGTCATTATAAAAATAGAGCAATGAATATTTATTATTAATTATTATTATGTTAGATGGTCAATATAAAAATAGAGCAATGAATATTTATTATTAATTATTATGTTTGATGGTCAATATAAAAATAGAGCAATGAATATTTATTATTTATTATTATGTTAGATGGTCAATATAAAAACAGAGCAATGAATATTTATTATTAATTATTATGTTAGATGGTCAATATAAAAATAGAGTAAATGAATATTTATTATTAATTATTATGTTTGATGGTCAATATAAAAATAGAGCAATGAATATTTATTATTTATGATTAAATTAGATGGTCAATATAAAAATAGACAAATGAATATTTATTATTAATTATTATGTTAGATGGTCAGCTATAAAAATAGAGCAATGAATATTTATTATTAATTATTATGTTTGATGGTCAATATAAAAATAGAGCAATGAATATTTATTATTAATTATTATGTTAGATGGTCAATATAAAAATAGAGCAATGAATATTTATTATTAATTATTATGTTAGATGGTCAATATAAAAATAGAGCAAATGAATATTTATTATTAATTATTATGTTAGATGGTCAATATAAAAATAGAGCAATGAATATTTATTATTAATTATTATGTTAGATGGTCAATATAAAAATAGAGCAATGAATATTTATTATTAATTATTATGTTTAAGTGGTCAATATAAAAAAATAGAGCAATGAATATTTATTATTAATTATTATGTTTGATGTCAATATAAAAATAGAGCAATGAATATTTATTATTAATTATTATGTTTGATGGTCAACATAAAAATAGAGCAAATGAATATTTATTATTAATTATTATGTTAGATGGTCAATATATAAATAGAGCAATGAATATTTATTATTAATTATTATGTTTGATGGTCAATATAAAAATAGAGCAATGAATATTATTATTTATTATTATGTTAGATGGTCAATATAAAAATAGAGCAATGAATATTTATTATTAATTATTATGTTAGATGGTCAATATAAAAATATAATGAATATTTATTATTAATTATTATGTTTGATGGTCAATATAAAAATAGAGCAAATGAATATTTATTATTTATGATTAAATTAGATGGTCAATATAAAAATAGAGCAATGAATATTTATTATTAATTATTATGTTAGATGGTCAATATAAAAATATTAGATAAATGAATATTTATTATTAATTATTATGTTTGATGGTCAATATAAAAATAGAGCAAAATGAATATTTAAGTTATTAATTATTATGTTAGAGGCGAATAATATAAAAATAGAGCAATGAATATTTATTATTAATTATTATGTTAGATGGTCAATACAAAGCGAGCAATGAATATTTATTATTAATTATTATGTTAGATGGTCAATATAAAAATAGAGCAATGAATATTTATTATTAATATTAAGTGTTAGATGGTCAATATAAAAACAGAGCAACAAATATTTTATTATTTATTATTATGTTAGATGGTCAATATAAAAATAGAGCAAATGAATATTTATTATTAATTATTATGTTAGATGGTCAATATAAATAGAGCAATGAATATTTATTATTTATTATTACGTTAGATGGTCAATATAAAAAAATAGTGAGCAATGAATATTTATTATTAATTATTATGTTAGATGGTCAACATAAAATAGAGCAATGAATATTTATTATTTATTATTATGTTAGATGGTCAATATAAAATAGAAGGGAAATGAAATATTTATTAATAATTATTATAAGATGGTCATTATAAAAATATAAATGAATATTTATTATTAATTATTATGTTAGATGGTCAATATGTGTATTAGACAATGAATATTTATTATTAATTATTATGTTAGATGGTCAATATAAAAATAGAGCAAATGAATATTTATTATTAATTATTATATGATGGTCAATATAAAAATAGAGCAATGAATATTTATTATTATTATTATGTTATTTATTTAAATATAAAAATAGAGCAATGAATATTTATTATTAATTATTATGTTAGATGGTCAATATAAAAATAGAGCAATGAATACTTATTATTAATTATTATGTTAGATGGTCATATAAACAGAGCAATGAATATTTATTATTAATTATTATGTTAGATGGTCAATATAAAAATAGAGCAAATGAATATTTATTATTTATTATTATGTTAGATGGTCAATATAAAAATAGAGCAATGAAATATTTATTATTAATTATTATGTTAGATGGTCAATATAAAAATAGATAAATGAATATTTTATTATTTATTATTATGTTAGATGGTCAATATAAAACAGCAATAATATATTTATTATTAATTATTATGTTAGATGGTCAATATAAAAACAGAGCAATGAATATTTATTATTTATTATTATGTTAGATGGTCAATATAAAAACAGAGCAATGAATATTTATTATTAATTATTATGTTAGATGGTCAATATAAAAATAGAGCAATGAATATTTATTATTAATTATTAACAAAGATGGCTTAATATAAAAATAGAGCAATGAATATTTATTATTAATTATTATGTTAGATTATCAATAAGGTGTAGAGCAATGAATATTTATTATTTATTGCTATGTTAGATGGTCAATATAAAAATATAATAGTTAAAATGAATATTTATTATTAATTATTATGTTAGATGGTCAATATAAAAATAGAGCAATGAATATTTATTATTAATTATTATGTTAGATGGTCAATATAAAAGAGAGCAATGAATATTTATTATTAATTATTATGTTAGATGGCTTCATTATAAAAATAGAGCAATGAATATTTATTATTTATTATTATGTTAGATATTCAATATAAAAATAGAGCAATGAATATTATTATTAATTATTATGTTAGATGGTCAATATAAAAATAGAGCAATGAATATTTATTATTTATTATTATGTTAGATGGTCAATATAAAAATAGAGAGCAATGAATATTTATTATTAATTATTATGTTAGATGGTCAATATAAAAATAGAGCAATGAATATTTATTATTTATTATTATGTTAGATGGTCAATATAAAAATAGAGCAATGAATATTTATTATTAATTATTATGTTATAGATGGTCAATAAAAATAGATGTTTTAATATTTATTATTAATTATTATGTATTAGATGGTCAATAAAAAATAAAAAGAGCAAATGAATATTTATTATTAATTATTATGTTAGATGGTCAACAATATAAAACAGAGCAATGAATATTTATTATTTATGATTAAATTAGATGGTCAACATAAAATAGAGCAATGAATATTATTATTTATGATTAAATTAGATGGTCAATATAAAAATGAGACAATGAATATTTATTATTAATTATTATGTTAGACGTGGTCAATATAAAAATAGAGCAATGAATATTTATTATTTATGATTAAATTAGATATTTCACACATAAAAATAGAGCAATGAATATTTATTATTAATTATTAGATGGTCAATATAAAAATAGAGCAATGAATATTTATTATTTATGATTAAATTAGATGGTCAATATAAAAATAGAGCAAATGAATATTTATTATTAATTATTATGTTAGATGGTCAATATAAAAATAGAGCAATGAATATTTATTATTTATGATTAAATTAGATGCTCAATATAAAAATAGACAATTAAATATTTATTATTAATTATTATGTTAGATGGTCAATATAAAAATAGAGCAATGAATATTTATTATTTATTATTATGTTAGATGTAATAAATATAAAAATAGACAATGTGAATGGTTTATATTATTTATGATTAAATGATGGTCAATATAAAAATAGAGCAATGAATATTTATTATTAATTATTATGTTAGATGGTCAATATAAAATAGAGCAATGAATATTTTTATTATTTACTTAAATTAGACAATAAATATAAAAATGAGACAATGAATATTTATTATTAATTATTATGTTAGATGGTCAATATAAAACAGAGCAACAATATTTATTATTTATGATTAAATTTAGATGGTCAATATAAAAATAGAGCAATGAATATTTATTATTTATGATTAAATTAGATGGTCAATATAAAAAAATAGAGCAATGAATATTTATTATTAATTATTATGTTAGATGGCTCAATATAAAAATAGAGCAATGAATATTTATTATTTATGATTAAATGATGGTCAATATAAAATACACGAATATTTATTATTAATTATTATGTTAGATGAATAATATAAAAATAGAGCAATGAATATTTATTACTATTATTATGTTAGATGGTCACGAGAAATATAAATGAATATTTATTATTTATGACCAAATTAGATGGTCAATATAAAAAATAGAGCAATGAATATTTATTATTAATTATTACAATATATTGTCATAAAAATAGAGCAAATGAATATTTAATATTTGATTAAATTAGATGCATATCAATATAAAAAAATAGATAAATAATATTTATTATTTATGATTAAATTAGATGGTCAATATAAAATAGAGCGTAATGAATATTTATTATTAATTATTATGTTAGATGGTCAATATAAAAATAGAGCAATGAATATTTATTATTTATTATTATGTTATTGGTCAATATAAAAATAGAGTAAATAATATGCTTATTATTTATGATTAAATTAGATGGCTCAATATAAAAATAGAGCAATGAATATTATTAATTATTATGTTAGATGGCTAATATAAAAATAGAGGAATGAATATTTATTATTTATGATTAAATTAGATGGTCAATATAAAAATAGAGCAATGAATATTTATTATTTACATTGAATGCCTGATATTTAATATAAAATAGAGCAAATGAATATTTATTATTAATTATTGCGTTAATGGTCATTATTAAAATAGAGCAATGAATATTTATTATTTATGGATTAAATTAGATGGTCAATATAAAAAAATAGAGCAATGAATATTTATTATTAATTATTATGTTATCATTAACAATATAAAAATAGAGCAATGAATATTTATTATTTATGATTAAATTAGATGGTCAATATAAAAATAGAGCAATGAATATTTATTATTAATTATGTTAGATGGTCAATATAAAAATAGAGCAATGAATATTATTATTTATTATTATGTTAGATGGTCAATATAAAATAGACAATGAATATTTATTATTATGATTAAATTAGATGGTCAATATAAAATAGAGTAATGAATATTTATTATTAATTATTATGTTAGATGGTCAATAAAACAGAGCAATGAATATTTATTATTTATGATTAAATTAGATGGTCAATATAAAAATAGAGCAATGAATATTTATTATTAATTATTATGTTAGATGGTCAATATAAAAATAGAGCAATGAATATTTATTATTTATGATTAAATTAGATGGTCAATATAAAAATAGAAAGTAATGAA
>JBBBDQ010011596.1:0-27377 GCA_037127315.1 Ascarosepion bandense
AAAAAATTTAGATAGATAAATATAAAATAGAGCAATGAATATTTATTATTTATTATTATATTAGATGAATTAATATAAAATAGACAATGAATATTTATTATTTATTATTATGTTTGTTAATTCAATATAAAAATAGAGCAATGAATATATTATTATTTATTATATATTAGATGATTAAAATATAAAATAGACAATTAATATTTATTATTAATTATTATATTAGATAGTTAAATAACAAAAAATGAACAATGAATATTTATTATTTATTATTATAATTAATTAATTAAATATAAAAAATAGAGCAATTAATATTTATTATTTATTATTATATTAATTAATTAAATATAAATAAACAAATTAATATTTATATTAATTATTACGTTAGATGATTATATAAATAAAACAATGATATTTATTATTTATTATTATATTAGGTAATTAATATAAAAACAGTAATGATATTTATTATTTATATTATTTATTAATTAATATAAATGACAATAGATATTTATTATTTATTATTATTCAAATTAATTAATATAAAAAATAAGTAATGAATATTTATTATTTATTATTATGTTAGAGTGATTAATAAAAACCGAACAATGATATTTTATTATTATTATTATAATGAATATTTATTATTTATTAATTATGTTTAGATGGTCAATATAAAAAGTAGAGCAATGAATATTTATTATTAATTATTAGTGTTTAGATGGTCAATATAAAAATAGAGCAATGAATATTTATTATTTATTATTATGTTTGATGGTCAATATAAAAATAGAGCAATGAATATTTATTATTAATTATTATGTTTAGATGGTCAATATAAAAATAGAGCAATGAATACGACATTAATTATTATGTTTTGATGGTCAATATAAAAATAGATGCAAAATGAATATTTATTATTAATTATTATGTTAGATGGTCAATATAAAAATAGAGCAAATGAATAATTTATTTATTATTTAATTATTATGTTTAGATGGTCAATATAAAAATAGAGCAATGAATATTTATTATTAATTATTATGTTTAGATGGTCAATATAAAAATAGAGCAATGAATATTTATTATTTAATTATTATGTTTAGATGGTCAATATAAAAATAGAGCAATGAATATTTAGCTTATTTATTATTATGTTCTTTGATGGTCAATATAAAAATAGAGCAATGAATATTTATTATTTAATTATTATGTTTGATGGTCAATATAAAAATAGAGCAAATGAATATTTATTATTTAATTATTATGTTTGATGGTCGAAGACAATAGGAAAAATAGAGCAATGAATATTTATTATTTATTATTATGTTTGATGGTCAATATAAAAATAGAGCAATGAATATTTATTATTTAATTATTATGTTTGATGGTCAATATAAAAATAGAGCATACAATGAATATTTATTATTAATTATTATGTTTGATGGTCAATATAAAAATAGAGCAATGAATATTTATTATTTAATTATTATGTTTGATGGTCAATATAAAAAATAGAGCAATGAATATTTATTATTTATTATTATGTTTGATGGTCAATATAAAAATAGAGCAATGAATATTTATTATTTAATTATTATGTTTAGATGGTCAATATAAAAATAGAGCAATGAATATTTATTATTTAATTATTATGTTTAGATGGTCAATATAAAAATAGAGCACAATGAATACGACATTTAAGTTATTATGTTAGATGGTCAATTATAAAAATAGAGCAATGAATATTTATTATTTATTATTATAAAGTTAGATGGCTTCAATATAAAAATAGAGCAATGAATATTTATTATTTAATTATTATGTTTGATGGTCAATATAAAAATAGAGTAAATGAATAGTTAATGGCTGTCATAAAAATAGAGCAATGAATATTTATTATTTAATTATTATGTTTGATGGTCAATATAAAAATAGAGCAATGAATATTTATTATTTATTAATTATATTTTGATGGTCAATATAAAAATAGAGCAATACGAATATTTATTATTTAATTATTATGTTTAGATGGTCAATATAAAAATAGAGCAATGAATATTTATTATTTATTATTATGTTTGATGGTCAATATAAAAATAGAGCAATGAATAATTTATTTATTTAATTATTATGTTTAGATGGTCAAATATAAAAATAGAAGCAAATGAATATTTATTATTTAATTGATTAATGTTAGATGGTCAATATAAAAATAGAGCAATGAATATTTATTAATTAATTATTGATGTTACACGGTCAAATATAAAAATAGAGCAATGAATATTTATTATTTAATTATTATGTTTAGACGGTCAATACTAAAAATAAAAGAATGCAAATGACATTTTATTATTAATTATTATTGTTAGATGGTCAATATAAAAAATAGAGCAAATGAATATTTATTTATTTAACGTTAAATTATGTTAGATGGTCAATATAAAAATGAGAGCAATGAATATTTATTATTAATTATTATATTAGATGGTCAATATAAAAATAGAGCAATGAATATTTATTATTTAATTATTATGTTTAGATGGTCAATATAAAAAGTTAGAGCAATGAATATTTATTATTAAGAATTATTATGTTTAGATGGTCAATATAAAAATAGAGCAATGAACATTATTATTTATTAATTATTATGTTTAGATGGTCAATATAAAAATAGAGCAATGAATATTTATTATTTAATTATTATGTTTAGATGGTCAATATAAAAATAGAGCAATGAATATTTATTATTTATTGATTAATGTTAGATGGTCAATATAAAAATAGAGCAAATGAATATTTATTATTAATTATTATGTTTAGATGGTCAATATAAAAATAGAGCAATGAATATTTATTATTAATTATTATGTTTAGATGGTCAATAATAAAAATAAATAGAAAATAATGAATATTTATTATTAATTATTATGTTAGATAGGTCAATAATAAAAATAGAGCAAATGAATATTTATTATTTAATTGATTAAATTATGTTATGGATCAATTATATAAAAATAGATGGTCAATATAAAAATAGAGCAATGAATATTTATTATTTATTATTATGTTTGATGGTCAATATAAAAATAGAGCAATGAATATTTATTATTAATTATTATGTTTGATGGTCAATATAAAAATAGAGGCAATGAATATTTATTAATTATTATGTTAGATGGTCAATATAAAAATAGAGCAATGAATATTTTGTTATTTATTATTATGTTTGATGGTCAATATAAAAATGAAACAATGAATATTTATTATTTATGATTAAATTAGATGGTCAATATAAAAATAGAGCAATGAATATTTATTATTACGTTATTATGTTAGATGGTCAATATAAAAATAGAGCAATGAATATTTATTATTTGTTATTATGTTTGATGGTCAATATAAAAATAGAGCAATGAATATTTATTATTAATTATTGTATTGAATGGTCAATATAAAAATAGAGCAATGAATATTTATTATTTATTATTATGTTTGATGGTCAATATAAAAATAGAGCAATGAATATTTATTATTAATTAATATTATTATGTTAGATGGTCAATATAAAAATAGAGCAATGAATATTTATTATTTATTATTGTTGTTTGATGGTCAATATAAAAAAATAGAGCAATGAATATTTATTATTAATTATTATATTAGATGATCAATATAAAAATAGAGCAATGAATATTTATTATTTATTATTATGGCTGGTGGTCAATATACAAATAGAGCAATGAATATTGTATTAATTATTATGTTAGATGGTCAATATAAAAAATAGAGCAATGAATATTTATTATTTATTATTATGTTTGGTGGTCAATATAAAAATAGAGCAATGAATATTTATTATTTATGATTAAATTAGATGATCAATATAAAAATAGAGCAATGAATATTTATTATTAATTATTATGTTAGATGGTCAATATAAAAAAGTAATTATTGAATATTTATTATTTATTATTATGTTTGATGGTCAATATAAAAATAGAGCAATGAATATTTATTGTTAATTATTATGTTAGATGGTCAATATAAAAATAGAGCAATGAATATTTATTATTAGTGTTATATTTAGATGGTCAATATAAAAATAGAGCAATGAATATTTATTATTAATTATTATGTTAGATGGTCAATATAAAAATGAGAGCAATGAATATTTATTATTAATTATTATGTTTGATGGTCAATATAAAAATAGAGCAATGAATATTTATTATTTATTATTATGTTAGATGGTCAATATAAAAATAGAGCAATGAATATTTATTATTTATTATTATTATGTTTGATGGTCAATATAAAAAATGAAACAATGAATATTTATTATTAATTATTATGTTTGATGGTCAATATAAAAATAGAGCAATGAATATTTATTATTTATTATTATGTTAGATGGTCAATATAAAAATAGAGCAATGAATATTTGGCTGGCCTTATTATGTTTGATGGTCAATATAAAAATGGAAACAATGAATATTTATTATTTATTAATATGTTTGATGGTCAATATAAAAATAGAGCAATGAATATTTATTATTTATTATTATGTTTGATGGTCAATATAAAAATAGAGCAATGAATATTTATTATTAATTATTATATTAGATGGTCAATATAAAAAATAGAGAGCAATGAATATTTATTATTTATTATTATGTTTGATGGTCAATATGAAAATAGAGCAATGAATATTTATTATTAATTATTATGTTTGATGGTCAATATAAAAATAGAGCAATGAATATTTATTATTTATTATTATCTTTGATAAAGGTCAATATAAAAATAGAGCAATGAATATTTATTTATAGTTAAATTAGATGGTCAATATAAAAAGGCGAGCAATGAATATTTATTATTAATTATTATGTTTGATGGTCAATATAAAAAAATAGAGCAATGAATATTTATTATTTGTTAATATATTTGATGGTCAATATAAAAATGAAGCAATGAATATTTATTATTAATTATTATGTTTGATGGTCAATATAAAAATAGAACATTGAATATTTATTATTTTATTATTATGTTTGATGGTCAATATAAAAATGGAAACAATGAATATTTATTATTTATGATTAAATTGAGTGGTCAATATAAAAATAGAGCAATGAATATTTATTATTAATTATTATGTTAGATGGTCAATATAAAAATGAACTTAGTAGATATTTATTATTTATTATTATGTTTGATGGTCAATATAAAAATAGAGCAATGAATATTTATTATTTATTATTATGTTAGATGGTCAATATAAAAATAGAGCAATGAATATTTATTATTAATTATTATGTTAGATGGTCAATATAAAAATAGAGCAATGAATATTTGTATTAATTACTATGTTAGATGGTCAATATAAAAATAGAGCAATGAATATTTATTATTTATTATTATGTTTGATGGTCAATATAAAAAAATAGAGCAATGAATATTTATTATTAATTATTATGTTAGATGGTCAGTATAAAAAATAGAGCAATGAATATTTATTATTTATTATTATGTTTGATGGTCAATATAAAAATAGAGCAATGAATATTTATTATTAATTATTATGTTAGATGGTCAATATAAAAATAGAGCAATGAATATTTATTATTTATTATTATGTTTGATGGTCAATATAAAAATAGAGCAATGAATATTTATTATTAATTATTATGTTAGATGGTCAATATAAAAATAGAGCAATGAATATTATTATTAATTATTATGTTAGATGGTCAATATAAAAATAGAGCAATGAATATTTATTATTAATTATTATGTTAGATGGTCAATATAAAAATAGAGCAATGAATATTTATTATTTATTAACTTATGTTTGATGGTCAATATAAAAATGAAATAATGAATATTTATTATTAATTATTATGTTAGATGGTCAATATAAAAATAGAGCAATGAATATTTATTATTAATTATTATGTTAGTCGTTAATATAAAAAAATAGAGCAATGAATATTTATTATTAATTATTATTAGATGGTCAATATAAAAATGAAACCGTGAATATTTATTATTTATTATTATGTTTGATGGTCAATATAAAAATAGAGCAATGAATATTGTTATTAATTATTATGTTAGATGGTCAATATAAAAATAGAGCAATGAATATTTATTATTAATTATTATGTTAGATGGTCAATATAAAAATGAAACTTAATGAATATTTATTATTAATTATTATGTTAGATGGTCAATGTAAAAAAATAGAAGAGCAATGAATATTTATTATTTATTATTATGTTTGATGGTCAATATAAAAATAGAGCAATGAATATTGTTAACAATTATATGTTAGATGGTCAATATAAAAATAGAGCAATGAATATTTATTATTTATTATTATGTTTGATGGTCAATATAAAAATAGAGCAATGAATATTTATTATTAGTATTATGTGCGATGGTCAATATAAAAATAGAGCAATGAATATTTATTATTAATTATTATGTTAGATGGTCAATATAAAAAATAGAGCAATGAATATTATTATTAATTATTATGTTAGATGGTCAATATAAAAATAGAGCAATGAATATTTATTATTATTATTATGTTTGATGGTCAATATAAAAATGAGAGCAATGAATATTTATTATTAATTAATATGTTAGATGGTCAATATAAAAATAGAGCAATGAATATTTATTATTAATTATTATGTTAGATGGTCAATATAAAATAGAGCAATGAATATTGTGTTAATTATTATATTAGATGGTCAATATAAAAATAGAGCAATGAATATTTATTATTTATTATTATGTTTGATGGTCAATATAAAAATAGAGCAATGAATATTTATTGTTAATTATTATGTTAGATGGTCAATATAAAAATAGAGCAATGAATATTTATTATTTATTATTTAGTTAGATGGTCAATATAAAAATAGAGCAATGAATATTTATTATTAATTATTATGTTAGATGGTCAATATAAAAATAGAGCAATGAATATTTATTATTTATTATTATGTTTGATGGTCAATATAAAAAATAGAGCAATGAATATTTATTATTAATTATTATGTTAGATGGTCAATATAAAAATAGAGCAATGAATATTTATTATTTATTAATATGTTTGATGGTCAATATAAAAATAGAGCAATGAATATTTATTATTAATTATTATGTTAGATGGTCAATATAAAAATGAAACCAATGGACATTTTATTATTAATTATTATGTTAGTGTGGTCAATATAAAAATAGAGCAATGAATATTTATTATTTATTATTATGTTTGATGGTCAATATAAAAATAGAGCAATGAATATTTATTATTAATTATTGTATTTGATGGTCAATATAAAAATAGAGCAATGAATATTTATTATTAATTATTATGTTAGATGGTCAATATAAAAAAATGAAATAATGATCTATTTATTATTTATTATTATGTTTGATGGTCAATATAAAAATAGAGCAATGAATATTTATTATTAATTATTATGTTAGATGGTCAATATAAAAATAGAGCAATGAATATTTATTATTTATTATTATGTTTGATGGTCAATATAAAAATAGAGCAATGAATATTTATTATTAATTATTATGTTAGATGGTCAATATAAAAATAGAGCAATGAATATTTATTATTAATTATTATTATGTTAGATGGTCAATATAAAAATAGAGCAATGAATATTTATTATTTATTATTGTGTTTGATGGTCAATATAAAAACAAATTTAATGAATATTTATTATTTATTATTATGTTTGATGGTCAATATAAAAAATAGAGCAATAGAATATTTATTATTAATTATTATCATTTTTGATGGTCAATATAAAAATAGAAACGATGAATATTTGTTAACTTTATTATTATGTTTGATAGTCAATATAAAAATAGAGCAATGAATATTTATTATTAATTATTATATTGAATTATTCAATATAAAAAATAGAGGTAATGAATATTTATTATTAATTATTATGTTAGATGGTCAATATAAAAATAGAGCAATGAATATTTATTATTAATTATTATGTTTGATGGTCAATATAAAAATAGAGCAATGAATATTTATTATTAATTATTATGTTAGATGGTCAATATAATAAGAGCAATGAATATTTATTATTAATTATTATGTTTGATGGTCAATATAAAAATAGAGCAATGAATATTTATTATTTATTATTATGTTTGATGGTCAATATAAAAATAGAGCAATGAATATTTATTATTTATTATTATGTTAGATGGTCAATATAAAAATAGAGCAGTGAATATTTATTATTAATTATTATGTTAGATGGTCAATATAAAGCTAGAGCAATGAATATTTATTATTAATTATTATGTTTGATGGTCAATATAAAAATAGAGCAATGAATATTTATTATTTATTATTATGTTTGATGGTCAATATAAAAAATAGAGCAATGAATATTTATTATTTATTATTATATTAGATGGTCAATATAAAAATGAAAGCAATGAATATTTATTATTTATTATTATGTTTGATGGTCAATATAAAAATAGAGCAATGAATATTTATTATTTATTATTTAGTTAGATGGTCAATATAAAAATAGAGCAATGAATATTTATTATTGACTTATTTAGTTAGATGGTCAATATAAAAATAGAGCAATGAATATTTATTATTTATTATTATGTTTGATGGTCAATATAAAAATAGAGCAATGAATATTTATTTATTATGTTTGATGGTCAATATAAAAATAGAGCAATGAATATTTATTATTTATTATTTGGTTAGATGGTCAATATAAAAATAGAGCAATGAATATTTATTATTTATTATTTAGTTAGATGGTCAATATAAAAAAATAGAGCAATGAATATTTATTATTTATTATTATGTTAGATGGTCAATATAAAAATAGAGCAATGAATATTTATTATTAATTATTATGTTAGATGGTCAATATAAAAATAGAGCAATGAATATTTATTATTTATTATTATGTTTGATGGTCAATATAAAAATAGAGCAATGAATATTTATTATTAATTATTATGTTAGATGGTCAATATAAAAATAGAGCAATGAATATTTATTATTTATTATTATGTTTGATGGTCAATATAAAAATGAGAGCAATGAATATTTATTATTAATTATTATGTTAGATGGTCAATATAAAAATAGAGCAATGAATATTTATTATTTATTATGCTATGTTTGATGGTCAATATAAAAATAGAGCAATGAATATTTATTATTAATTATTATGTTAGATGGTCAATATAAAAATAGAGCAATGAATATTTATTATTTATTATTATGTTTGATGGTCAATATAAAAAATAGAGCAATGAATATTTATTATTAATTATTATGTTAGATGGTCAATATAAAAATAGAGCAATGAATATTTATTATTTATTATTGTGTTTGGTGGTCAATATAAAAAACTAGAGCAATGAATATTTATTAATTATTATGTTTGATGGTCAATATAAAAATAGAGCAATGAATATTTATTATTAATTATTATGTTAGATGGTCAATATAAAAGCGAAACAATGAATATTTATTATTTATTATTATGTTTGATGGTCAGCTAAAAATAGAGCAATGAATATTTATTATTAATTATTATGTTTGATGGTCAATATAAAAATAGAGCAATGAATATTTATTATTTATTATTATGTTTGATGGTCAATATAAAAATAGAGCAATGAATATTTATTATTAATTATTATGTTAGATGGTCAATATAAAAAATAGAGCAATGAATATTTATTATTTATTAATATGTTTGATGGTCAATATAAAAAATAGAGCAATGAATATTTATTATTTATGATTAAATTAGATGGTCAATATAAAAATAGAGCAATGAATATTTATTATTAATTATTATGTTAGATGGTCAATATAAAAATAGAGCAATGAATATTTATTATTTATGATTAAATTAGATGGTCAATATAAAAATAGAGCAATGAATATTTATTATTAATTATTATGTTAGATGGTCAATATAAAAATAGAAGACAATGAATATTTATTATTTATTATTATGTTTGATAGTCAATATAAAAAAATAGAGCAATGAATATTTATTATTTATGATTAAATTAGATGGTCAATATAAAAATAGAGCAATGAATATTTATTATTTATTATTATGTTTGATGGTCAATATAAAAATGAAACAATGAATATTTATTATTTATGATTAAATTAGATGGTCAATATAAAAATAGAGCAATGAATATTTATTATTAATTATTATGTTAGATGGTCAATATAAAAATAGAGCAATGAATATTTATTATTTATTATTATGTGTTTGATGGTCAATATAAAAATAGAAACAATAGATATTTATTATTTATGATCAATTAGATGGTCAATATAAAAATAGAGCAATGAATATTTATTATTAATTATTATGTTAGATGGTCAATATAAAAATAGAGCAATGAATATTTATTTATTATTATGTGTTTGATGGTCAATATAAAAATAGAGCAATAGATATTTATTGTTATGATTTAAATTGAATGGTCAATATAAAAATAGAGCAATGAATATTTATTATTAATTATTATGTTAGATGGTCAATATAAAAATAAAACAGTGAATATTTATTATTTATTATTATATTTGATGGTCAATATAAAAATAGACAATGAATATTTATTATTTATGATTAAATTAGATGGTCAATATAAAAATAGAGCAATGAATATTTATTATTAATTATTATGTTAGATGGTCAATATAAAAATAGAGCAATGAATATTTATTATTTATGATTAAATTAGATGGTCAATATAAAAATAGAGCAATGAATATTTATTATTAATTATTATGTTAGATGGTCAATATAAAAATAGAGCAATGAATATTTATTATTTATTATTATGTTTGATGGTCAATATAAAAGAAAAATAGAGCAATGAATATTTATTATTTATGATTAAATTAGATGGTCAATATAAAATAGAGCAATGAATATTTATTTAATAATTATTATGTTAGATGGTCAATATAAAAATAGAGCAATGAATATTTATTATTTATTATTATGTTTGATGGTCAATATAAAAAATAGAGCAATGAATATTTATTATTTGCAGTTAAATTAGATGGTCAATATAAAAAATAGAGCAATGAATATTTATTATTAATTATTATGTTAGATGGTCAATATAAAAATAGAGCAATGAATATTTATTATTTATTATTATGTTAGATGGTCAATATAAAAATAGAGCAATGAATATTATTATTAATTATTATGTTAGATGGTCAATATAAAAATAGAGCAATGAATATTTATTATTTATTATTATGTTAGATGGTCAATATAAAAATGAAACAGTGAATATTTATTATTTATGATTAAATTAGATGGTCAATATAAAAATAGAGCAATGAATATTTATTATTAATTATTATGTTAGATGGTCAATATAAAAATAGAGCAATGAATATTTATTTATTAATTATTATATTAGATGGTCAATATAAAAATAGAGCAATGAATATTTATTATTAATTATTATGTTAGATGGTCAATATAAAAATAGAGCAATGAATATTTATTATTAATTATTATGTTAGATGGTCAATATAAAAATAGAGCAATGAATATTTATTATTTATTATTATGTTTGATGGTCAATATAAAAATAGAGCAATGAATATTTATTATTAATTATTATGTTTGATGGTCAATATAAAAATAGAGCAATGAATATTTATTATTTATTATTATGTTTGATGGTCAATATAAAAATAGAGCAATGAATATTTATTATTAATTATTATGTTAGATGGTCAATATAAAAATAGAGCAATGAATATTTATTATTTATTATTATGTTAGATGGTCAATATAAAAATAGAGCAATGAATATTTATTATTTATGATTAAATTAGATGGTCAATATAAAAATAGAGCAATGAATATTTATTATTAATTATTATATTAGATGGTCAATATAAAAAAATGAGCAATGAATATTTATTATTAATTATTATGTTTGATGGTCAATATAAAAATAGAGCAATGAATATTTATTATTAATTATTATTATGTTAGATGGTCAATATAAAAATAGAGCAATGAATATTTATTGTTATTATTATGTTAGATGGTCAATATAAAATAGAGCAATGAATATTTATTATTTATTATTATGTTTGATGGTCAATATAAAAATAGATCAATGAATATTTATTATTTATTAATATATTTGATGGTCAATATAAAAATAGAGCAATGAATATTTATTATTTATGATTAAATTAGATGGTCAATGTAAAAATAGAGCAATGAATATTTATTATTAATTATTATGTTAGATGGTCAATATAAAAATAGAGCAATGAATATTTATTATTTATTATTATGTTTGATGGTCAATATAAAAATAGAGCAATGAATATTTATTATTAATTATTATGTTAGATGGTCAATATAAAAAATAGAGCAATGAATATTTATTATTTATTATTATGTTTGATGGTCAATATAAAAATAGAGCAATGAATATTTATTATTAATTATTATGTTAGATGGTCAATATAAAAATAGAGCAATGAATATTTTATTATTTATTATTATGTTTGATGGTCAATATAAAAATAGAGCAATGAATATTTATTATTTATTATTATGTTTGATGGTCAATATAAAAATAGAGCAATGAATATTTATTATTAATTATTATGTTAGATGGTCAATATAAAAATAGAGCAATGAATATTTATTATTTATTATTATGTTTGATGGTCAATATAAAAATAGAGCAATGAATATTTATTATTTATTATTATGTTTGATGGTCAATATAAAAATAGAGCAATGAATATTTATTATTAATTATTATGTTAGATGGTCAATATAAAAATAGAGCAATGAATATTTATTATTTATTATTATGTTTGATGGTCAATATAAAAATAGAGCAATGAATATTTATTATTTATGATTAAATTAGATGGTCAATATAAAAAAATAGAGCAATGAATATTTATTATTAATTATTATGTTAGATGGTCAATATAAAAATAGAGCAATGAATATTTATTTATTATTGTGTTTGATGGTCAATATAAAAATAGAGCAATGAATATTTATTATTTATGATTAAATTAGATGGTCAATATAAAAATAGGCAATGAATATTTATTATTAATTATTATGTTAGATGGTCAATATAAAAATAGAGCAATGAATATTTATTATTTATTATTGTGTTTGATGGTCAATATAAAAATAGAGCAATGAATATTTATTATTTGTAATTAAATTAGATGGTCAATATAAAAATAGAGCAATGAATATTTATTATTAATTATTATGTTAGATGGTCAATATAAAAATAGAGCAATGAATATTTATTATTTATTATTATGTTAGATGGTCAATATAAAAATAGAGCAATGAATATTTATTATTAATTATTATGTTAGATGGTCAATATAAAAATAGAGCAATGAATATTTATTATTTTATTATTATGTTAGTTGGTCAATATAAAAAATAGAGCAATGAATATTTATTATTTATGATTAAATTAGATGGTCAATATAAAAATAGAGCAATGAATATTTATTATTAATTATTATGTTAGATGGTCAATATAAAAATAGAGCAATGAATATTTATTATTAATTATTATGTTAGATGGTCAATATAAAAATAGAGCAATGAATATTTATTATTAATTATTATGTTAGATGGTCAATATAAAAATGGAAACAATGAATATTTATTATTAATTATTATGTTAGATGGTCAATATAAAAATAGAGCAATGAATATTTATTATTTATTATTATGTTTGATGGTCAATATAAAAATAGAGCAATGAATATTTATTATTAATTATTATGTTTGATGGTCAATATAAAAGTGAGGCAATGAATATTTATTATTTATTATTATGTTTGATGGTCAATATAAAAATAGAGCAATGAATATTTATTATTAATTATTATGTTAGATGGTCAATATAAAAATAGAGCAATGAATATTTATTATTTATTATTATGTTAGATGGTCAATATAAAAATAGAGCAATGAATATTTATTATTTATGATTAAATTAGATGGTCAATATAAAAATAGAGCAATGAATATTTATTATTAATTATTATGTTAGATGGTCAATATAAAAATAGAGCAATGAATATTTATTATTAATTATTATGTTTGATGGTCAATATAAAAATAGAGGCAATGAATATTTATTATTAATTATTAATAATGGTCAATATAAAAAATAGAGCAATGAATATTTATTATTTATTATTATGTTAGATGGTCAATATAAAAATAGAGCAATGAATATTTATTATTTATTATTATGTTTGATGGTCAATATAAAAATAGATCAATGAATATTTATTATTTATTATTATGTTTGATGGTCAATATAAAAATAGAGCAATGAATATTTATTATTTATGATTAAATTAGATGGTCAATATAAAAATAGAGCAATGAATATTTATTATTAATTATTATGTTAGATGGTCAATATAAAAATAGAGGAGCAATGAATATTTATTATTTATTATTATATTTGATGGTCAATATAAAAATGAAGCAATGAATATTTATTATCAATTATTATGTTAGATGGTCAATATAAAAATAGAGCAATGAATATTTGTTATTTATTATTATATTTGATGGTCAATATAAAAATAGAGCAATGAATATTTATTATTAATTATTATGTTAGATGGTCAATATAAAAATAGAGCAATGAATATTTATTATTTATTATTATGTTTGATGGTCAATATAAAAATAGAGCAATGAATATTTATTATTTATTATTATGTTTGATGGTCAATATAAAAATAGAGCAATGAATATTTATTATTAATTATTGTGTTAGATGGTCAATATAAAAATAGAGCAATGAATATTTATTATTTATTATTATGTTTGATGGTCAATATAAAAATAGAGCAATGAATATTTATTGTTATTATTGTAACGATGGTCAATATAAAATAGAGCAATGAATATTTATTATTAATTATTATATTGAATGGTCAATATAAAAATAGAGCAATGAATATTTATTATTTATTATTATGTTTGATGGTCAATATAAAAATAGAGCAATGAATATTTATTATTTATGATTAAATTAGATGGTCAATATAAAAATAGAGCAATGAATATTTATTATTAATTATTATGTTAGATGGTCAATATAAAAAATAGAGCAATGAATATTTATTATTTATTATTATGTTTGATGGTCAATATAAAAATAGAGCAATGAATATTTATTATTTATAAATTAAATTAGATGGTCAATATAAAAATAGAGCAATGAATATTTATTATTTATTATTATGTTTGATGGTCAATATAAAAATAGAGCAATGAATATTTATTATTTATGATTAAATTAGATGGTCAATATAAAAATAGAGCAATGAATATTTATTATTTATGATTAAATTAGATGGTCAATATAAAAATAGAGCAATGAATATTTATTATTAATTATTATGTTAGATGGTCAATATAAAAATAGAGCAATGAATATTTATTATTTATGATTAAATTAGATGGTCAATATAAAAATAGAGCAATGAATATTTATTATTTATTATTATGTTTGATGGTCAATATAAAAATAGAGCAATGAATATTTATTATTTATTATTATGTTAGATGGTCAATATAAAAATGAGAGCAATGAATATTTATTATTTATTATTATGTTAGATGGTCAATATAAAAATAGAGCAATGAATATTTATTATTAATTATTATGTTAGATGGTCAATATAAAAATAGAGCAATGAATATTTATTATTTATTATTATGTTAGATGGTCAATATAAAAATAGAGCAATGAATATTTATTATTAATTATTATGTTAGATGGTCAATATAAAAATAGAGCAATGAATATTTATTATTGTATTATGTTAGATGGTCAATATAAAAATAGAGCAATGAATATTTATTATTTATTATTATGTTAGATGGTCAATATAAAAATAGAGCAATGAATATTTATTATTAATTATTATCTATTTAGATGGTCAATATAAAAATGAAACGTGAATATTTATTATTTATTATTATGTTAGATGGTCAATATAAAAATAGAGCAATGAATATTTATTATTTATTATTATATTAGATGGTCAATATAAAAATAGAGCAATGAATATTTATTATTTATTATTATGTTTGATGGTCAATATAAAAATAGAGCAATAGATATTTATGTAGTTATTATGTTAGATGGTCAATATAAAAATAGAGCAATGAATATTTATTATTAATTATTATGTTAGATGGTCAATATAAAAATAGAGCAATGAATATTTATTATTTATTATTATGTTTGATGGTCAATATAAAAATAGAGCAATGAATATTTATTATTAATTATGTTAGATGGTCAATATAAAAAATGAAACGTGATATTATTATTTATGATTAAGTTAGATGGTCAATATAAAAATAGAGCAATGAATATTTTATTATTAATTATTATGTTAGATGGTCAATATAAAAATGAGGCAATGAATATTTATTATTAATTATTATGTTTGATGGTAAATATAAAAATAGAGCAATGAATATTTATTATTTATGATTAAGTTAGATGGTCAATATAAAAATAGAGCAATGAATATTGTTATTAATTATTATGTTGAATGGTCAATATAAAAATAGAGCAATGAATATTCCTTATTTATTATTATGTTTGATGGTCAATATAAAAATAGAGCAATAGATATTTATTATTAATTATTATGTTAGATGGTCAATATAAAAATAGAGCAATGAATATTTATGTTATTATTATGTTTGATGGTCAATATAAAAATAGAGCAATGAATATTTATTATTTATTATTATGTTTGATGGTCAATATAAAAATAGAGCAATGAATATTTATTGGCAACTGTGTATTATGTTAGATGGTCAATATAAAAATAGAGCAATGAATATTTATTATTTATTATTATGTTTGATGGTCAATATAAAATAGAGCAATGAATATTTATTATTTATGATTAAGTTAGATGGTCAATATAAAAATGAAACATGAATATTTATTATTAATTATTATATTAGATGGTCAATATAAAAAATAGAGCAATGAATATTTATTATTTATGATTAAGTTAGATGGTCAATATAAAAAATGGGCAATGAATATTTATTATTAATTATTATGTTAATTGGTCAATATAAAAATAGAGCAATGAATATTTATTATTTATGATTAAGTTAGATGGTCAATATAAAAATAGAGCAATGAATATTTATTATTAATTATTATGTTAGATGGTCAATATAAAAATAGAGCAATGAATATTTATTGTAATTATTATGTGTTTGATGGTCAATATAAAATAGAGCAATGAATATTTATTATTTATGATTAAGTTAGATGGTCAATATAAAAATAAGAGCAATGAATATTTATTATTAATTATTATATTAGATGGTCAATATAAAAATAGAGCAATGAATATTTATTATTTATTATTATGTTTGGTAGATGAAAATATAAAAATAGAGCAATGAATATTTATTATTTATGATTAAGTTGAATGGTCAATATAAAAATAGAGCAATGAATATTTATTATTAATTATTATGTTGAATGGTCAATGTAAAATAGAGCAATGAATATTTATTATTAATTATTATGTATTTAGATAATTAATATAAAAATAGAGCAATGAATATTTATTATTTATGATTAGGATTAGTTGGTCAATATAAAAATGAGAGCAATGAATATTTATTATTAATTATTATGTTAGATGATCAATATAAAAATAAGAGCAATGAATATTTATTATTAATTATTATTATGTTTGATGGTCAATATAAAAATAGAGCAATGAATATTTATTATTTATGATTAAGTTAGATGGTCAATATAAAAATAGAGCAATGAATATTTATTATTAATTATTATATTAGATGGTCAATAAAAACAGACAATGAATATTTTATTATTAATTAATATGTTTATCATTTAGATGGTCAATATAAAAATAGAGGCAATGAATATTTATTATTTATCGAAGATAAGTTAGATGGTCAATATAAAAATGAAGGCAATGAATATTTATTATTAATTATTATGTTAGATGGTCAATATAAAAATAGAGCAATGAATATTTATTATTTATGATTAGATTAGATGGTCAATATAAAAATAGAGCAATGAATATTTATTATTAATTATTATGTTAGATGGTCAATATAAAAATAGAGCAATGAATATTTATTTATTAATTATTATGTTAGATGGTCAATATAAAAATAGAGCAATGAATATTTATTGTTACAGTTAAGTTAGATGGTCAATATAAAAATAGAGCAATGAATATTTATTAATTATTATGTTAGATGGTCAATATAAAAAATAGAGGAGCAATGAATATTTATTATTTATGATTAAGTTAGATGGTCAATATAAAAATAAGAGCAATGAATATTTATTATTAATTTAACTTATGTTTGATGGTCAATATAAAAATGAAACAATGAATATTTATTATTTATGATTAAGTTAGATGGTCAATATAAAAATAGAGCAATGAATGTTTATTATTAATTATTGTGTTAGATGGTCAATATAAAAATAGAGCAATGAATATTTATTATTAATTATTATGTTAGATGGTCAATATAAAAATAGAGCAATGAATATTTATTATTTAACAGTTAAGTTAGATGGTCAATATAAAAAATGAGAGCAATGAATATTTATTATTAATTATTATGTTAGATGGTCAATATAAAAATAGAGCAATGAATATTTATTATTTATGATTAAGTTAGATGGTCAATATAAAAATAGAGCAATGAATATTTATTATTAATTATTATGTTTGATGGTCAATATAAAAATGAAGCAATGAATATTTATTATTTGTGATTAAGTTAGATGGTCAATATAAAAATAGAGCAATGAATATTTATTATTAATTATTGTATTAGATGGTCAATATAAAAATAGAGCAATGAATATTTATTATTTATTATTATGTTTGATGGTCAATATAAAAATAGAGCAATGAATATTTATTATTAATTATTATGTTAGATGGTCAATATAAAAAAATAGAGCAATGAATATTTATTATTTATGATTAAGTTAGATGGTCAATATAAAAATAGAGCAATGAATATTTATTATTAATTATTATGGCCAGATGGTCAATATAAAAATAGAGCAATGAATATTTATTATTAATTATTATGTTTGATGGTCAATATAAAAATAGAGCAATGAATATTTATTATTTATGATTAAGTTAGATGGTCAATATAAAAATAGGGCAATGAATATTTATTATTAATTATTATGTTAGATGGTCAATATAAAAATAGAGCAATGAATATTTATTATTTATTATTATGTTTGATGGTCAATATAAAAATAGAGCAATGAATATTTATTATTAATTATTATGTTGAATGGTCAATATAAAAATAGAGCAATGAATATTTATTATTTATTATTATGTTTGATGGTCAATATAAAAATAGAGCAATGAATATTTATTATTAATTATTATGTTAGATGGTCAATATAAAATAGAGCAATGAATATTGTTATTATTGTTATTATGTTTGATGGTCAATATAAAAATAGAGCAATGAATATTTATTATTTATTATTATGTTTGATGGTCAATATAAAAATAGAGCAATGAATATTTATTATTAATTATTATGTTAGATGGTCAATATAAAAATAGAACAGTAGATATTTATTATTTATTATTATGTTTGATGGTCAATATAAAAATAGAGCAATGAATATTTATTATTAATTATTATGTTGAATGGTCAATATAAAAATAGAGGCAATGAATATTTATTATTTATGATTAAGTTAGATGGTCAATATAAAAATGAGGCAATGAATATTTATTCATTAATTATTATGTTAGATGGTCAATATAAAAATAGAGCAATGAATATTTATTATTAATTATTATGTTAGATGGTCAATATAAAAATAGAGCAATGAATATTTATTATTTATGATTAAGTTAGATGGTCAATATAAAAATAGAGCAATGAATATTTATTATTAATTATTATGTTAGATGGTCAATATAAAAAAATAGAGCAATGAATATTTATTATTAATTATTATGTTTGATGGTCAATATAAAAATAGAGCAAAAGCTGAATATTTATTATTTATGATTAAGTTAGATGGTCAATATAAAAATAGAGCAATGAATATTTATTATTAATTATTATGTTAGATGGTCAATATAAAAATAGAGCAATGAATATTTATTATTTATTATTATGTTTGATGGTCAATATAAAAATGAGAGCAATGAATATTTATTATTAATTATTATGTTAGATGGTCAATATAAAAATAGAGCAATGAATATTTATTATTTATTATTATGTTTGATGGTCAATATAAAAATAGAGCAATGAATATTTATTATTAATTATTATGTTAGATGGTCAATATAAAAATAGAGCAATGAATATTTATTATTTATTATTATGTTTGATGGTCAATATAAAAAATAGAGCAATGAATATTTATTATTTATGATTAAATTAGATGGTCAATATAAAAATAGAGCAATGAATATTTATTATTTATGATTAAGTTAGATGGTCAATATAAAAATAGAGCAATGAATATTTATTATTAATTATTATGTTAGATGGTCAATATAAAAATAGAGCAATGAATATTTATTATTTATTATTATATTTTGATGGTCAATATAAAAATAGAGCAATGAATATTTATTATTTATGATTAAATTAGATGGTCAATATAAAAATAGAGCAATGAATATTTATTATTTATTATGTTTTACGGTGGTCAATATAAAAATAGAGCAATGAATATTTATTATTTATGATTAAATTAGATGGTCAATATAAAAAATGAAGCAATGAATATTTATTATTTATTATTATGTTTGATGGTCAATATAAAAAATAGAGCAATGAATATTTATTATTTATTATTATGTTAGATGGTCAATATAAAAATAGAGCAATGAATATTTATTGTTGTATTGTGTTTGATGGTCAATATAAAAATAGAGCAATGAATATTTGGTATTTATGATTAAATTAGATGGTCAATATAAAAATAGAGCAATGAATATTTTGATGGTCAATATAAAAATAGAGCAATGAATATTTATTATTAATTATTATGTTAGATGGTCAATATAAAAATAGAGCAATGAATATTTATTATTAATTATTATGTTAGATGGTCAATATAAAAATAGAGCAATGAATATTTATTATTGTATTATTATGTTTGATGGTCAATATAAAAATAGAGCAATGAATATTTATTATTTATTATTATGTTTGTTGGTCAATATAAAAATAGAGCAATGAATATTTATTATTAATTATTATGTTAGATGGTCAATATAAAAATAGAGCAATGAATATTTATTATTAATTATTATGTTAGATGGTCAATATAAAAAATAGAGCAATGAATATTTATTATTAATTATTATGTTAGATGGTCAATATAAAAATAGAGCAATGAATATTTATTATTTATTATTATGTTTGATGGTCAATATAAAAATAGAACAATATGAATATTTATTATTTATGATTAAATTAGATGGTCAATATAAAAATAGAGCAATGAATATTTATTATTAATTATTATGTTAGATGGTCAATATAAAAAATAGAGCAATGAATATTTATTATTTGTTAATGTGTTTGATGGTCAATAAAAAATAGAGCAATGAATATTTATTATTTATGATTAAATTAGATGGTCAATATAAAAATAGAGCAATGAATATTTATTATTTATTATTATGTTTGATGGTCAATATAAAAATAGAGCAATGAATATTTATTATTTATGATTAGAATTAGATGGTCAATATAAAAATAGAGCAATGAATATTTATTATTAATTATTATGTTAGATGGTCAATATAAAAAATATAGCAATGAATATTTATTATTAATTATTATGTTAGATGGTCAATATAAAAATAGAGCAATGAATATTTATTATTTATTCAACATTTTGATGGTCAATATAAAAATGAAACAGCTGAATATTTATTATTTATGATTAAATTAGATGGTCAATATAAAAAGCCAAACAATGAATATTTATTATTAATTATTATGTTAGATGGTCAATATAAAAATAGAGCAATGAATATTTATTATTTATTATTATGTTTGATGGTCAATATAAAAATAGAGCAATGAATATTTATTATTTATGATTAAATTAGATGGTCAATATAAAAATAGAGCAATGAATATTTATTATTTATGATTAAATTAGATGGTCAATATAAAAATAGAGCAATGAATATTTATTATTGTGATTAAATTAGATGGTCAATATAAAAATAGAAGAGCAATGAATATTTATTATTAATTATTGTGTTAGATGGTCAATATAAAAATGAGGCAATGAATATTTATTATTTATGATTAAATTAGATGGTCAATATAAAAATAGAGCAATGAATATTTATTATTTATGATTAAATTAGATGGTCAATATAAAAATAGAGCAATGAATATTTATTAATTATTATGTTAGATGGTCAATATAAAAATAGAAGAGCAATGAATATTTATTGTTACCAGTTAAATTAGATGGTCAATATAAAAATAGAGCAATGAATATTTATTATTTAACAGTTAAATTAGATGGTCAATATAAAAATAGAGCAATGAATATTTATTTATTATTATGTTTGATGGTCAATATAAAAATAGAGCAATGAATATTTATTATTTATGATTAAATTAGATGGTCAATATAAAAATAGAGCAATGAATATTTATTATTTATGATTAAATTAGATGGTCAATATAAAAAATAGAGCAATGAATCATTTATTATTTTATGATTAAATTAGATGGTCAATATAAAAATAGAGCAATGAATATTTATTATTAGTTATTATGTTTGATGGTCAATATAAAAATAGGCAATGAATATTTATTATTAATTATTGTGTTAGATGGTCAATATAAAAATAGAGCAATGAATATTTATTATTTATGATTAAATTAGATGGTCAATATAAAAATGAAGGCAATGAATATTTATTATTTATGATTAAATTAGATGGTCAATATAAAAATAGAGCAATGAATATTTGTGTTATGATTAAATTAGATGGTCAATATAAAAATAGAAGAGCAATGAATATTTATTATTTATGATTAAATTAGATGGTCAATATAAAAATAGAGCAATGAATATTTATTATTAATTATTATGTTTGATGGTCAATATAAAAATAGAGCAATGAATATTTATTATTTATGATTAAATTAGATGGTCAATATAAAAATAGAGCAATGAATATTTATTATTAATTATTATGTTAGATGGTCAATATAAAAATAGAGCAATGAATATTTATTATTTATTATTATGTTTGATGGTCAATATAAAAATAGAGCAATGAATATTTATTATGATTAAATTAGATGGTCAATATAAAAATAGAGCAATGAATATTTATTATTAATTATTATGTTAGATGGTCAATATAAAAAATGAAGCAATAGATATTTATTATTTATTATTATGGTGATGGTCAATATAAAAATAGAGCAATGAATATTTATTATTTATGATTAAATTAGATAGTCAGCCTAAAAATAGAGCAATGAATATTTATTATTTATTATTATGTTTGATGGTCAATATAAAAATAGAGCAATGAATATTTATTGTTAATTATTGTGTTAGATGGTCAATATAAAAATAGAGCAATGAATATTTATTATTTATGATTAAATTGAATGGTCAATATAAAAATAGAGCAATGAATATTTATTATTAATTATTATGTTTGATGGTCAATATAAAAATAGAGCAATGAATATTTATTATTTATGATTTAAATTAGATGGTCAATATAAAAATAGAGCAATGAATATTTATTATTAATTATTATGTTTGATGGTCAATATAAAAATAGAGCAATGAATATTTATTGTTATGATTAAATTAGATGGTCAATATAAAAATAGAGCAATGAATATTTATTATTAATTATTATGTTTGATGGTCAATATAAAAATAGAGCAATGAATATTTATTATTTATGATTAAATTAGATGGTCAATATAAAAATAGAGGAGCATGAATATTTATTATTAATTATTATGTTTGATGGTCAATATAAAAATAGAGCAATGAATATTTATTATTTATGATTAAATTAGATGGTCAATATAAAAATAGAGCAATGAATATTTATTATTAATTATTATGTTTGATGGTCAATATAAAAATAGAGCAATGAATATTTATTAATTATTATGTTTGATGGTCAATATAAAAATGAGCAATGAATATTTATTATTTATGATTAAATTAGATGGTCAATATAAAAATAGAGCAATGAATATTTATTATTAATTATTATGTTAGATGGTCAATATAAAAATAGAGCAGTAGATATTTATTATTTATTATTATGTTTGATGGTCAATATAAAAATAGAGCAATGAATATTTATTATTTATGATTAAATTAGATGGTCAATATAAAAATAGAGCAATGAATATTTATTATTAATTATTATGTTAGATGGTCAATATAAAAATAGAGCAATGAATATTTGTTATTTATGATTAAATTAGATGGTCAATATAAAAATAGAGCAATGAATATTTATTATTTATGATTAAATTAGATGGTCAATATAAAAATAGAGCAATGAATATTTATTATTTATGATTAAATTAGATGGTCAATATAAAAATAGAGCAATGAATATTTATTATTTATGATTAAATTAGATGGTCAATATAAAAATGAAACAATGAATATTTATTATTA
This sequence comes from Ascarosepion bandense, assembly GCA_037127315.1. NCBI lineage: Eukaryota > Metazoa > Mollusca > Cephalopoda > Sepiida > Sepiidae > Ascarosepion > Ascarosepion bandense. The sequence continues at coordinate 24,883 of JBBBDQ010011596.1, forward strand.
ATTATTGTGTTTGATGGTCAATATAAAAATAGAGCAATGAATATTTATTATTTTATGATTAAATTAGATGGTCAATATAAAAATAGAGCAATGAATATTTATTATTAATTATTATTATGTTAGATGGTCAATATAAAAATAGAGCAATGAATATTTATTATTTATGATTAAATTAGATGGTCAATATAAAAATAGAGCAATGAATATTTATTATTTATGATTAAATTAGATGGTCAATATAAAAATAGAGCAATGAATATTTATTATTAATTATTATGTTTGATGGTCAATATAAAAATAGAGCAATGAATATTTATTATTTATGATTAAATTAGATGGTCAATATAAAAATAAGAGCAATGAATATTTATTATTTATGATTAAATTAGATGGTCAATATAAAAATAGAGCAATGAATATTTATTATTAATTATTATGTTAGATGGTCAATATAAAAATAGAGCAATGAATATTTATTATTAATTATTATGTTAGATGGTCAATATAAAAATAGAGCAATGAATATTTATTGTTGTTATTATGTTTGATGGTCAATATAAAAATAGAGCAATGAATATTTATTATTTATGATTAAATTAGATGGTCAATATAAAAATAGAGCAATGAATATTTATTATTTATTATTATGTTTTGATGGTCAATATAAAAATAGAGCAATGAATATTTATTATTAATTATTATGTTAGATGGTCAATATAAAAATAGAGCAATGAATATTTATTATTTATGATTAAATTAGATGGTCAATATAAAAATAGAGCAATGAATATTTATTATTAATTATTATGTTAGATGGTCAATATAAAAATAGAGCAATGAATATTTATTATTAATTATTATGTTAGATGGTCAATATAAAAATAATGAACGTGAATATTTATTATTTGTTAATATGTTTGATGGTCAATATAAAATAGAGCAATGAATATTTATTATTTATGATTAAATTAGATGGTCAATATAAAAATAGAGCAATGAATATTTATTATATATTATTATGTTTGATGGTCAATATAAAAATAGAGCAATGAATATTTATTATTTATGATTAAATTAGATGGTCAATATAAAAATGGTATTGAATATTTATTATTTATTATTATGTTTGATGGTCAATATAAAAAATAGAGCAATGAATATTTATTATTAATTATTATGTTAGATGGTCAATATAAAAATAGAGCAATGAATATTTATTATTTATTATTATGTTTGATGGTCAATATAAAAATAGAGCAATGAATATTTATTATTTATGATTAAATTAGATGGTCAATATAAAAATAAGAGCAATGAATATTTATTATTAATTATTATGTTAGATGGTCAATATAAAAAAATAGAGCAATGAATATTTATTATTAATTATTATGTTAGATGGTCAATATAAAAATAGAACAATGAATATTTATGTTATGATTAAATTAGATGGTCAATATAAAAATAGAGCAATGAATATTTATTATTAATTATTATGTTAGATGGTCAATATAAAAATAGAGCAATGAATATTTATTATTAATTATTATGTTTTGATAGTCAATATAAAAATAGAGCAATGAATATTTATTATTAATTATTATGTTTGATGGTCAATATAAAAATAGAGCAATGAATATTTATTATTTATGATTAAATTAGATGGTCAATATAAAAATAGAGCAATGAATATTTATTATTAATTATTATGTTAGATGGTCAATATAAAAATAGAGCAATGAATATTTATTATTAATTATTATGTTTGATGGTCAATATAAAAATGAAACGTGAATATTTATTATTTATCGAAGTTAAATTAGATGGTCAATATAAAAATAGAGCAATGAATATTTATTATTAATTATTATGTTAGATGGTCAATATAAAAATAGAGCAATGAATATTTATTATTAATTATTATGTTTGATGGTCAATATAAAAAAGAAATAGAGCAATGAATATTTATTATTTATGATTAAATTAGATGGTCAATATAAAAATAGAGCAATGAATATTTATTATTAATTATTATGTTTGATGGTATTATAAAAATAGAGCAATGAATATTTATTATTTATGATTAAATTAGATGGTCAATATAAAAATAGAGCAATGAATATTTATTATTTATTATTATGTTTGATGGTCAATATAAAAATAGAGCAATGAATATTTATTATTTATGATTAAATTAGATGGTCAATATAAAAATAGAGCAATGAATATTTATTATTAATTATTGTGTTTGATGGTCAATATAAAAATAGAGCAATGAATATTTATTATTTATGATTATGTTTGATGGTCAATATAAAAATAGAGCAATGAATATTTATTATTAATTGTTATATTGAATAGTGTATAAAAAATAGAGCAATGAATATTTATTATTTTCAGTTAAATTAGATGGTCAATATAAAAATAGAGCAATGAATATTTATTATTAATTATTATGTTTGATGGTCAATATAAAAATAGAGCAATGAATATTT
>JBBBDQ010011597.1:0-10635 GCA_037127315.1 Ascarosepion bandense
AAAAATAGAGCAATGAATATTTATTATTTATTATTATGTTTGATGGTCAATATAAAAATAGAGCAATGAATATTTATTATTAATTATTATGTTAGATGGTCAATATAAAAATAGAGCAATGAATATTTATTATTTATTATTATGTTTGATGGTCAATATAAAAATAGAGCAATGAATATTTATTATTAATTATTATGTTAGATGGTCAATATAAAAATAGAGCAATGAATATTTATTATTTATTATTATGTTTGATGGTCAATATAAAAATAGAGCAATGAATATTTATTATTAATTATTATGTTAGATGGTCAATATAAAAATAGAGCAATGAATATCATTATTATTATGTTTGATGGTCAATATAAAAATAGAGCAATGAATATTTATTATTAATTATTATGTTAGATGGTCAATATAAAAATAGAGCAATGAATATTTATTATTTATTATTATGTTTGATGGTCAATATAAAAATAGAGTAATGAATATTTAATATATTTATTATTATGTTAGATAATAATATAAAATAGAGCAATTAAATATTTATTATTTATTATTATATGATGGTCAATATAAAAATAGAGCAATGAATATTTAATATTTATTATTATGTTAGATGGTCAATATAAAAATAGAGCAATGTTTAGTCATTTATTATTTATTATTTTTATGTTTGATGGTCAATATAAAATAGATAATTAAATATTTATTATTTATATATTATTATTATAAAGTAGATGGTCAATATAAAAATAGGAGATAAAATTAAATATTTATTATTTATTATTATATGTGTTTGATAATATATAAAAATAGAGCACGAATATTTATTATTTATTATTATGTTATTTATCAATATAAAAATATATATCAATATTTATTATTTATTATTATATTTGATAATGTATTATAAAATAGAGTAATGAATATTTATTATTATTATTGTTGATGGTCAATATAAATAAAATAGAGCAATGAATATTTATTATTTATTATTATGTTTGATGGTCAATATAAAAATAGAGCAATGAATATTTATTATTTATTATTATAAAATAGATGGTCAATATGGAAAACAGGAGTGAATGAATATTTATTTATTTATTATTATGTTTGATACCGAAATGATAAAAAAATAGAGCAACGAATATTTATTATTTATTATTATGCGATGAATAATAATAAAAATAGAGTAATGAATATTTATTTATTATTATTATGTAAAGTTAGATGGTCAATATAAAAATAGATAAATGAATATTTATTATTTATTATTATATAGATGGTCAATATAAAAATAGAGCAATATATTTATTATTAATTATTATGTTCGATGTATCGAATATAAAAATAGAGCAAATGAAGTTACTATTATTTTCATTATATAGATGGTCAATATAAAAATAAGAATGAATATTTATTATTTATTATTATGTTTGATTATCAATATAAAAATATAATAATATTTATTATTTATTATTATGTTAGATGGTCAATATAAAAATAGAGCAATGAATATTTATTATTTATTATTATGTTTGATGGTCAATATAAAAATAGAGCAATGAATATTTATTAATATTATTATGAAAGATGGTCAATATAGAAAATAGAGTAACAATATTTATTATTTATTATTATGTTTGATGAATAATATAAAAATAGAGTGAATTAATATTTATTATTTATTACGAGAAAGGATAATAATATAAAAATAGAGCAATGAATATTTATTATTTATTATTATGTTGACGGTCATTTCTATAAAATAGAGCAATGAATATTATTATTAATTATTATGTTTCGATGGTCAATATAAAATAGAGCAATTAATTATTTATTATTAATTTATTATGTTTGATGTATCAATATAACATAAACAATATTTATTATTTATTATTATGCGATGGCTTAATATAAAAATAGAGCAAATGAATATTTATTATTTAATATTATGTTTGATGGTCAATATAAAAGAGCAATGAATATTTTATTATTTATTATTTATGGCATTTTTATTGTTACGTAAAAATAGATAAATGAATATTGAAGTTATTAATTATTACGTTTGATGGTCAATATAAAAATAGAGCAAATGAATATTTATTATTTATTATTATGTTAATAGATGGTCAATATAAAGAGCAATTAATATTTATTATTAATTATTATGTTATTATCAATATAAAAAATATAAAATGAATATTTATTATTTATTATTATGTTAGATGGTCATTATAAAATATATAAATGAATATTTATTATTTATTATTATGTTAGAGGGTCAATATAAAAATATAATGAATATTTATTATTATTTATTATTATGTTAGATAATAATATAAAAATAGTATAATGAATATTTATTATTAATTATTATGTTTGATGTGGTCAATATAAAAAAATATGTACAATGAATATTTATTATTTAATATTATGTTAGATATTAATATAAAAAATAGAGTAATGAATATTATTAATTATTATGTTAGATGGTCAATATAAAATAGAGCAATGAATATTTATTATTAATTATTATGTTAGATGGTCATTATAAAAATAGAGTTAAATGAATATTTATTAATATTATTATGTTGATGAATAATATAAAAATAGAGCAATTTATTATTTATTATTATGTTGATGGTCAATATAAATAGAGTAAATAATATTTATTATTTATGATTAAGTTAGATGGTCAATATAAAAATAGAGTACGAATATTTATTATTTATTATTATAGATAATAATATAAAATAGAGAAAATTAATACCATTATTATTGCGATTAAGTTAGATGGTCAATATAAAAATGATAACAATATTTATTATTTATATTATGATGGTCAATATAAAAATAGAGCAATGAATATCATTATTTATGATTAAGTATAGATGGCTTTAATAAAAATAGTATAAATGAATATTTATTATTTATTAATTATAGCGATGGTCAATATAAAAATAGAGCAATGAATATTTTATTATTAATTATTACGTATTTTTAATAATATAAAAATAGAGCAATTAATATTTATTATTAATTATTATGTTAGATGGTTTATAAAATATATAATGAATATTTATTATTATTATTATAAAATATTTATTTAATATAAAAATAGATGGCTGAATATTTATTATTTATTATGAAAGGAGATGGTCAATATGCAATATAAATAATATTTATTATTTATTATTATGTTATTTATTTAACATAAAAATAGAGTAATGAATATTTATTAATAATGATATGTTTGATGGTCAATATAATAGAGCAATGAATATTTATTATTTATTATTATGTTAGAGCTATTTCAATATAAAAATAGAGCAATGAATATTTATATTATTTATTATTATGTTAGATGTGGTCAGTAATATAAAAATAGAGCAAATGAATATTTATTATTAATGTTATGTCGGATGGTCAATATAAAAATAGAGCAATGAATATTTATTATTTATTATTATGTTATTATATTTCAATATAAAAAATAGAGCAATGAATATTTATTATTTATTATTATGTTAGATGTATTAATATAAAAGGTATAAATGAATATTTATTATTTATATGATTAAAGAGATGGTCAATATGCGTTAGATAAAAGAATATTTATTTATTATTTATTATTACGTTAGATGGTCAATATAAAAATATAAATGAATATTTATTATTTATGATTTTCAAGTTAGATGGCCAATATATAAGTGAGCAATGAATATTTATTATTTTATTATTATGTTAGATGGTCAATATAAAAATATATAAATGAATATTTATTATTTGCTTTTTTTATCAGTTAGATGGTCAATATAAAAATAGAGTAATGAATATTTATTATTTATTATGTTAGATGGTCAATATAAAAATAGAGCAATGAATATTTATTATTTATTATTATGTTAGATGGTCAATATAAAAATAGAGGCAATGAATATTTATTATTTATATTAAGCGATGGGTTTACAAAATAGAGCAATGAATATTTATTATTTAGTTAGATGGTCAATATAAAAATAGAGCAACAACATTATTATTTATTAATATGTTTGATGTCAATATAAAAATAGAGTAATGATATTTTTATTATTTGCTGGATTAAGTTGGATGGTCAATATAAAAATAGAGCAAATGAATATTTATTATTTATGATTAAACATGGTCAATATAAAAAGGAGTAATTAATATTTCTATTATTTATTATTATGTTTGATGGTCAATATAAAAATAGAGCAAATGAATATTTATTATTTATTATTCAGTTAGATGTCAATATAAAAATAGAGCAATGACGATTAATATTTATTATGTTTGATAACAATATAAAAATAGAGCAATGAATATTTATTATTTATTATTCGTTGATGAATAATATAAAAATATAAATGAATATTTATTATTTATTATTGGAAAAAAAAAAATAGATGGTCAATATAAAAATGTATAATTAATATTTATTATTGAGATTAAAAAACAGATGGTCAATACAAAAATAGAGATAATAATATTTATTATTTATTATTAATAATATAAAAATAGATACCGAATAATATTATTTATTATTCAGTTAGATGGCTAATATAAAAATAGAGCAATGAATATCATTACTAATATTAAGCGATGGTCAACATAAAACGGAGCAATTAATATTTTATTATTTATGATTAAGTGATGGTCATATAAAAATAGAGGAATTAAATATTTATTATTAATTATTATGTTAGATGGTCAATATAAAAATATAAATGGAATATTTATTATTTATTATTATGTTTACGGTCAATATAAAAATAGAGCAATTTTGAAATATTTATTATTCTAGTTATTTATTTAATATAAAATAGAGTAATGAATATTTATATTATTATGATGAATAATATAAAATGGAGCAATTATTTTTATTATTTATGATTAAGTTAGATGGTCAATATAAAAATATAAATGAATATTTATTATTATTTATTATTATGTTAGATAATAATATAAAAATAGATAAATAAATATTTATTATTTATTATTCAGTTAGATTATCAATATATAAAAATATATAATGAATATTTATTATTTATTATTGTTGATAATAATATAAAAATGAGCACTATATTATTATTTATGATTGGTTGGGATGGTCAATATAAAAATATAATAATATTTATTATTAATTATTATATATTATTTATTATATAATATAAATGAATATTTATTATTTATTATTATTATATTACTGAATATAAAGAAGAGCAATTAATATTATTATTATTATGCGATGGTTTAATATATAAAAATATAAAATGAATATTTATTATTAATTATTATAAATAGATAATTAATATAAAAATAGAGTAATGAATATTTAATATTTATTATTATGTTAGATGAACAATATAAAAAAAAATATATAAATGAATATTTATTATTAATTATTAGTGTTTAGATATCAATATAAAAATAGAGCAATGAATATTTATTTATTTATTATTATGTTATGGCCAACATAAAAATATAAATACATTTATTTATTATTATGTTAGAGATGGTCAATATAAAAATAGATAAATGAATATTTAATATTATTAATTATTATGTTGATGGTCAATATAAAAATATACTAACATTTATTATTAATTATTATAAAGATGGTCAATATAAAAATAGAAGTTAAATGAATATTTATTATTTATTATTAATATATAATATTTATCAATATAAAAATATAAATATATTTATTATTTATTAATATTAATATATAAATATAATGAATATTTATTATTTATTATTGTTGATACATTACATAAAAATAGAGTGAATAATATTATTATATTTATTATATAGATGGTCAATATAAATATAAATTAATATTTATTATTAATTATTATGTTTCGATGGTCAATATAAATATATTGAATATTTATTAATTATTATTATTTATTAATATAAAATGATAATGAATATTTATTATTAATTATTATGTTAGATGGTCAATATAAAAATATATATTAAATAATTATTTATTATTATTATTATGTTTGATGGGGTTTATTATAAAATAGAGTGAAATTAATATTTATTTATTTAATATTATCAATATAAAAATAGAAAGAATAATATTTATTATTTATTATTATAATAGATGTAATAATATAAAAAATTATATAAATGAATAGAATATTTATTATTTATTATTAAAAAGGATGGTCAATATAAAATAGAGCAATTAATATTTATTATTTATTATTCAGTTAGATGACAATATAAAAAGGAGTAAATGAATATTTATTATTAATTATTATGTTTATTATTTATTATAAAAATATATAAATGAATATTTAATATTATTAATTATTAAAGCATTTATTTAATATAAAAATAGAGCAAGAATATTTATTATTTATTATTATAAAGGATGGTCAATATAAAAATAGAGCACGAATATTATTTATTATTCGAAGTATGGTCATTATAAAAATAGAGAGCAATGAAATTTATTTTCAATATTAATTATTATGTTTGATGACAATATAAAAATAGATGAAATGAATATTTATTATTAATGCCGTTAGATGGTCAATAATATGTGCCAGAGCAATGAATATTTATTATTTATTATTATATTTGATGGTCAAGTATGAAAATAGAGCAATGAATATTTATTATTTGCTGATGGTCAAGAGAAAATATAAATAAATATTTATTATTTATTATTAAAAGATATCAATATAAAATATATTAAATGAATATTTATTATTTTATTATTCAGTTAATAATAAATATAAAAATATATTAAATAATATTTATTTATTTATTATTGGTTAGATTAATAATATAAAATGATAAATTTAATATTTATTTATTTTTAGATAAGCAGGTCATTAATATAAAAATAGAGCACGAATATTTATTATTAATTATTATAAGAATAGAGGGTCAATATAAAAATAGAGTAATGAATATTATTATTAATTAATATGCTTGATGGTCAATATAAAATATAGAGCAATGAATATTTATTATTAATTAATAGTCAATATAAAAATATATAATTAATATTTATTATTAATTATTATGTCGATGGTCAATATAAAATAGAGTTAAAAGAATATCAATATTAATTATTAAGAAGTTTTACGTCAATATAAAAATAGAGGTAATGAATAATATTATTAATTATTATGTTTATTTATTGTATATAAAAATAGAGCAATGAATATTTATATTAATTTTTTATTATGTTAGATAGCTCAATATAAATAGAGCAAATGAATATTTTATTATTTATTATTATTAAGATGGTCAATATAAAATAGAGTGTAATGAATATTTATTATTAATTATTATGTTTGATGAATAATATAAAAAAATATAAATGAATATTTATTATTAATTATATTACGGTTTATATCATAAAAATAGAAAGAATAATATTATTATTATTTTATTATGGTTTTATAATAATATAAAAAAAAATATTAAATGAATATTTATTATTGAATATTATGTTTGTCATTTATATAAAAATAGAGTAATGAATATTTATTAATTATTATGATAATAATATAAAAATAGATGAAATAATATTTATTATTAATTATTATGTTTGATGAATAATATAAATATTAAATGAATATTTATTATTAATTATTATGTTTGATGCACACATAAAATAGAGCAATAAATATTTATTATTAATTATTATGTTTGTTTTATTAATATAAAATAGAGCAATAATATTATTATTATTGAATTATTATGTTTGATGGTCAATATAAAAAATAGAGCAAATGAACATTTATTATTAATTATTATGTTGATGGTCGTTATAAAAATATTAATATTTTGTCATTAATTATTACAAGTTTACTTTGGTCAATATAAAAATAGAGCAATTAAATATTTATTATTTATTATTACTGATGTATTTATATAAAAATAGAGCAATGAACATTTATTATTGAATTTATTATGTTTGATGCTATCAATATAAAAATAGATAAATATAAATATTTATTATTAATTATTATGTTTGATGTCATATAAAAAAGAGAGTAAATGAATATTTATTACTTAGTTATATAAATATTAATATAAAAAATAGATAAATAATATTTATTATTTATTATTATAAGTTTGATGTATTATTATTATAAATAGAGCAATGATTATTTATTATTATATTAAGTTAGATGGTCAATATGGCAATAGAGTAAATGGAATATTTATTATTTATTATTGTGTTAGATGGCTTCATTATAAAATAGAGCAATGAATATCATTATTAATTATTAGAAATAGATGGTTTATTATGAAATGAGCAATTAATATTTATTATTAATTATTAGATGGTCAATATAAAAATAGAGCAATTAATATTTATTATTTATTATTATGTTAGATATCAATATAAAAATAGAGCAATGAATATTTATTATTTATTATTATAGATGGTCAATATAAAAATATAATTAATATTTATTATTAATTATTATGTTAGATGGTCAATATAAAAATAGTATACGAATATTTATTATTAATTATTATGTTTCGATGGCCAATATAAAAATAGAGCAATGAATATTTATTATTTATTATTATGTTTGATGGTCAATATAAAAATAGAGCAATGAATATTTATTATTTATTATTATGTTTGATGGTCAATATAAAAATAGAGCAATGAATATTTATACACGGTTATGTTTGATGTCAATATAAAATAGCAATGAAATATTATTATTATGTTTGATGGTCATTATAAAAATAGAGCAATGAAATATTTATTATTTATTATTATGTTTGATGGTCAATATAAAATAGAGCAATGAATATTTATTATTAATTATTATGTTGATGGTCAATATAAAAAATAGAGCAATGAATATTTATTATTAATTATTATATTACGGTCATTATAAAATAGAGCAATGAATATTTATTATTTAGTTAGATACCAGTAAAATAGTTAATATATTTATTATTAATTATTATGTTTATTTATTTATTATAAAAATAGAGTAAATAATATTTATTATTAATTATTATGTTTGATGGTCAATATAAAAATAGATAAATGAATATTTATTATTAATTATTATGTTGATAACATATAAAAATAGGAGTAATGAATATTTATTATTAATTATTATGTTAGATGGTCAATATAAAAATAGAGCAATGAATATTTATTATTAATTATTATGTTTTGATGGTCAATATAAAAATAGAGCAATGAATATTTATTATTTAGTTAGATGGTCAATATAAAAATAGAGCAATGAATATTTATTATTAATTATTATGTTTGATGGTCAATATAAAAATAGAGTAATAAATATTTATTATTAATTATTATGTTAGATGGTCAATATAAAAATAGAGCATGAATATTTATTATTAATTATTATGTTGATGGTCATTATAAAATAGAGCAAATGAATATTTATATTAATTATTATGTTATTATTTAATATAAAAATAGAGTAAATGAATATTTATTATTAATTATTATGTTTGTTTTTATTTAATATAAAAATAGAGTAAATAATACGACATATTTAGTTAGATGGCTGTATTATAAAAATAGAGCAATGAATATTTATTATTAATTATTATGTTTGATGGTCAATATAAAAATAGAGCAATGAATATTTATTATTAATTATTATGTTTGATGGTCAATATAAAAATATAATAAATATTTATTATTTAGTTAGATGAATCAATATAAAAATAGTATAATTAATATATTTATTATTAATTATTATGTTTGATGGTCAATATAAATAGAGTTAATTGAATATTTATTATTAATTATTATGTTAGATGCTATTTGTTATAAAAATAGAGCAAATGAATATTTATTATTAATTATTATGTTAGATGGTCATTATAAAAATAGAGCAATGAATATTTTATTATTAATTATTATGTTAGATGGTCATATAAAAATAGTAGCAAATGAAGATGAATATTTATTATGGTCAATATAAAAATAGAGCAATGAATATTTATTATTTTATTATTATGTTTGATGGTCAATATAAAAATAGAGCAATGAATATTTATTATTAATTATTATGTTTGATGGTCAATATAAAAATAGAGCAATGAATATTTATTATTTATTATTATGTTTGATGGTCAATATAAAATAGAGCAATGAATATTTATTATTAATTGTTATGTTTGATGTCAATATAAAAATAGAGCAATGAATATTATTATTAATTATTATGTTAGATGAAGTCAATATAAAAATAGAGCAAATGAATATTTATTATTAATTATTATGCGTTAGATGGTCAATATAAAATAGAGCAAATGAATATTTATTATTTATTAGATGGTCATTATAAAATAGAGCAATGAATATTTATTATTTATTATTATGTTTTATTGGTCAATATAAAAATAGAGTAAATGAATATTTTATTATTAATTATTATGTTTGATGGTCAATATAAAAATAGAGCAATGAATATTTATTATTTATTATTATGTTTGATGGTCAAATATAAAAATAGAGCAATGAATATTTATTATTAATTATTATGTTTGATGGTCAGTTATAAAAAAATAGAGCAATGAATATTTATTATTAATTATTATGTTAGATGGTCAATATAAAAATAG
>JBBBDQ010011602.1:0-19486 GCA_037127315.1 Ascarosepion bandense
GTGAGCGTTGCAACCTTGGAATCAAGGAGACGTCTGCGCACGCCTTCTTCCATTGTTCGCGCGTTCGCCCGTTGTGGGAGCATGTCGGCGAGTTGACTGCTCGTATCGCGCCGCGAGAGCTCGTGCTCATTGATCGCGCATACGCTGTGGACAATGTGTCGCCCCCGTACTCTGGAGTGAAACGGATGGTGTTTCTGTCGCTACTGGCCACGGCTAGAATGGTGATTTGGATGACGCGTCTGGAGGAAGTCTTGCGGGGAGGCCGTCTTTCGGATCAGGATCTAATCCGATATTTTGAGCACCAGCTCAAAATGAAGATTAGAACTGAACGGAAACGACTGCACCCGACAGTCTTCGGTGAAAGGTGGATAAATGCAGCGAGCCTGGTTCGCGTGACCGGGGCTAGCCTTGATTTTCTCTTCTAGATCTGCTAGGCGCATCGGGGTGGATTCCGTTGGAACCCCTCCCGTGGTTTAGGTAAGATGTTCTTTTGTGTACCTAGTTAATGTGAGTGAATGTATTTGTCCTAGCCTGTTCCCGGCTCCATTGCTTTTGTTATGATCCAGTTCGAGATTCCCACTGACCATTGTTATTTTGTCCCGTTTTATTCTCGGCTGGGTCAGCCTTATATATTCTCCAGTCCAATTTATTTTGTACCCAGCTTCTCCATTCCCCTTAGAAAGAGAGCGGCTTGATTTTGTCTCTACAGGCAGAATACAGTGGCCTCTTTAATTACGAGGGTGTGTTTGGGTCTTATTAACATGATGTATATGCATTTATTTGAATTGTTTTATGTTTTGGGAACTTTTTGTTTTCTTCATACCCCTGCCCATCATGACATTCCATTTCATGTAAAAAATTTTTAAAGTTATTTTTGCAAACTATTGTAAATATTCACAAATTTTTATATACACATTTGGGGCGTTATTTGGTACATGTTATTTTTGCGACATTTTTGGTGCATGATAGTAAGAGTGGTGATGGACAAATTCTTATGGTGAATGAGAACCATTGTAACGCATGTATGGGTCGTGATTTGATTAGCTAGGTATAGGATAGAGTACTGAAGACCAACCAGTTTTCTTCCCCTCCCAATTTTCGGCCTTGAGCCGCAATTTGTATTTTTACAAATAAATAAAACCAGCCACTTCCCACCCGAGTTTTGTGTTGTATTTCGTGTTGTCTTGTAATAAGAAGCTCAAAGCGCGTAGCATTTGTTCCGCAGTGATATTTGCCATTGCTTTGTGTCTTGGGCAACTGTTTTCCAGCGAGTTTATTGCTCGGGCCAGCGTAAAAGTAGTGTTCTTCGGAACGCGAAACACCGGGAAGCAGTTGTCCGGTGTAAGGCCACGTAGGAGGCATGGCCTCCGATGGGCCGAATAACAACACTCCTCTCACCATGGCGTCGGTGGGAGGCACGGAGGGGGACGCGCTTACCGCCAGCTACACCAACACCCCCCGCACCAGAAACACCAGGATTACCTGGACTACCGAGACTACCGGCACTACCGGCGGCACCGGTATCTCCAGTTCCCTCCACGTCGGCGGAAGTTGTGCAGCGAAACCAGCAGCAGCGGTACCCACCAACATGGCATGGAAGGAGGGCGCCATCCAGAAAGTACTCAAGGGCGCTGCGTGCCAGATCCTCAAGGACAAGTACGCTGAGTACGTGAAGGAGCGGAAATCCTCCCGATACCAAGACTGAGCGAGATCGAGCCCAGGATCCTCTCCCTGCTGACCAAGGACCTGAAAAGCCACAAACTCATCGGAGTCAGCAGGGACGCCATGGAGAGCCATCAAAGCCCTCAAAATCAACGGCAAGATGGTGGCCTGACGCAGCTGCGCCACATGGGACGTCCTGCTCGGCACCGCCGACGAGGCCAAGAAACTGGCCGGCACCACCATGCAGACCAAGACCCTGCTACTGGAAACCGAATACATGGGCACGCGCAGAACCAAGATCACCCTGCACGGAGTGCCGCTGGACATCTCACCAGACCATGTCGGGGTTTTCTTCACTCAGTACGGCAGGGTCGAGGAAGTAAAGGCGCTCACCTCGAAACGGGGCTTTTTAACTGGCGACTTCATCCTGCAGGCGATGGTCGCTCGCGAAAAGTTGGCCAAAATCCCCAACATCATTAACTGCAGGGGAGAAGGATCTACGTCGTCGTGGAGGGCGAAACCCTTCTGCTGGGTCTGCGGAGACTCCAACCACGTGGCCAAGGAGTGCCCCACCAAGAATCCGGCACCAAGACCCAGCCTCCGCAGACGACCGCCGCCTGCCGCTACTACAGCAGAAAGCCGGAAAAACCGGCACAATAACAGCCCGGCGGAGCAGAGGAGGGAGAATGGAAGACGGTCAGCAGAGAGGAACCAAACCCAAGAGCCAACCGTCGGGCGAAAAGCAACCCGCCAAAGCAGCAGCAGTGCCAGCGTCCCCTCCTGCGCCCTCTCCCAAGCCAAAGGAGTCGGCAACTCCTCCAGGGGAAGAGAGCGACGACACCCTCGCCAACAAGCAGGACGCCCTGCAGGCAAAGGCTCCGCCCCGACGGAGGAGCGGATGGAGACCGACTCGGCACAACCAAGAGCCTCTTCCCTAAAAAAACAGAGAGGAGGAAGAACAGCAGCAGCAACACAGCACCAAGATGCAGCGGAGGAGCAGAAGCAGCGACAGAAAGACGCATGCAGCCGTCTCGCTACCCGGGTCTCCGGAGAGGCCAAAGAACACTTATGCCAAAAAGGCAACCAAGCCTCCCGCCTTCCCCCCTCAAAAAAATCAGCAAACATCTCTCCTTTTCCCAGTCCCCGGTCTTCAAGCTGACCCCACTTACACAGGAAAACTCTCCCCCACTCCCACCCCCTCTCTACTACGTCCCAGCCCAGAGAAAGAAAAGACTCTCCCGGGGGCGAGCTAATGAAAATGAACTCAAGGACGTAGCTAGGGAGTGGAATACCTAAAGGCGTGCACTTTTGAAGCCACTCCTCAAGCTCAAAGAGGTCAACGGCAAGTCGTCCGAAGACCGCTTTCAACTTCCCCGACGCCCCGGGGGTAATTACCCTCATCAGGACTACAGGGCAACCTAAAAGTGTGGGATCACGTGGAGGCTGCCGAAAAACTGTCCCAACATCGTCATGATGAGGAGTGGTAGCACTCCTGAACTGCGCAAAATGGCGAAAAATTGTGCAGGCCGACTCCCAGTTTTACTCCACCCCTCGTTATATAGGGTAGTAAAACTAACATACCAACGGACGTTGGCGGCATTATCCCATGACGGACGGGTTACGTCCGATGTAGGAGCGGTTCCTTGGACAGTCCGTCAGGGTCACGCTCCCCAATGATTTTTACCCGGTATGCGCTCGTGTTTAAGTGTTTTCTCTTTTCAGGTCTAAGCAGATGTCATCAAGATAGCCAGCTTGAATGCGAGGGGCTTGAGGGATTGGCAGGGTAAGGCGGCTCGCCTGCTTCGTGACCTCCTGTCCTTCGGCGTGGATGTCGCCGCGATCCAAGACCCACTTTGTTTGCAGAGTCGACTCGTATGTGCGCTTGTCCAACGACTTTGTCGTCTATTCAGCATACGGGAGCCGGCATGCTGGAGGTTTCTTTGCTGGTCAAGCGTACCCTGGACGCGAGGATCGACCTTGTCCATGTCGGTGCCGAGGGCCGGCTCATCGTGGCCGATATTGCAGTGAAAAGCAAGACGTTCCGGCTGATTGCGGTTTACGCGCCCAACGTTCAAGGTGAGCGAGTCTCTTTCTTTCGGCTGTTGGAGCCCTTCATGGTGAATCCCAGCACGGCTAATCTTAGTTGGGGACTGGAATGCCATCCTAACCCCCAAATGGGATAGAGGAGGGGCGCTAGCGGGTAGGAGTGGTAGTCGCAGCCTGGTCGATCTGATCGGCGAATTTGGTCTCGTCGATAGATGCCGGGTCGATCATCCGGATAGAGGAGCATGTGGACGTGGACGCATAGTTGGCCTTCTACCCGGGTATCAGCGTACCTGGATAGGATGTTAGTGAGAGAAGCCGACATAGACTTCTTAGAATGTCCAACGTTCCACTAGCTGGGCTACTCGGACACAAACTCGTTTGTGCCCGGGTGGCGTTAGAATTTAGGCCTAGAATGGCTGGTTACTGGAAGTTCAATCAGTCCTTACTGGACAGGCGGGACTTTCGTGACCAGCTGACTAGAGTAGTTCAGCGGGCGTTAATTGGGCGAGTCATTGGGAGTAAGTGGTGGGCTAGCCTTGGGATAGCATTGGGTCTTTCGCCACCCAATACGGCCCGGCTCAGCCTAGATAAGGCTGCGAAGGCAAGACACTTAGAGCTAATTTCGCCCGGGCGGGCTGGTGGGGATCCCCTAGAGATAGCCTTAGCCAGGAGGCCTACTGGCCTTGACTAACGAGCGCTACATGGGTCAGGTAATTGGGAGCTAAGTTAAGCAAAATGTCTTCCGAAGCTGTGAACATGGGCGCGGAACTGCGCAAAGGAAGAAATTCGCCGTGCCGGCGACCGGTACATTCGAGGTGCGCGACCCGGAGGACATCTCTAAGGTCCACTGACGACATGCGAGGGCTTTCCGGCAGCATTTCGAACACCCGCTTTACCAAGGAACCTGGTCTCCGCGACGAGGAGTTTCCGCAGCTATTTGGCTGACTTTCCCCGGCTTTTGCCGGCTAAACTGACTGGCGAAGGGGAGATTACGGAGGACGAAATCTACGTGGCCTTGAAGAAGGTCGGCAGGAGCAAGTCGCCAGGTTTGGATGGTTTGCCTGAATTGTACTTGAGGATGTCGCACCTTTTGTCCCGATCTTGGCTGTCGTGTTCAACCACTGGTTTCGGCAGGGGTCCATCCCAGTCCGGATCACCAGGGGCGTGATCACGCTGTTGAGAAAGGGCAAGAAGGTTGGGAGAGTGGAGCAATTACAGGCCCATAACTCTGCCCCAAACACCGAGTTAAAGATTCTGGCCAAGATCCTGACAAATCGCTTGCAGCTAGTTGCCGAGTCTCTGTTGGAACCGGATCAGACTTGTTCTGTGAAGGGGAGAACAATTCAGAGCAACCTGCACTTGATTCGCACGATCGTAGAGGGTGTAGAAGACGACGATGAGGCCGCGCTGATCGAATTTGGATCAGTCCAAGGCATTTGATAGGATTGACCATGGCTACCTGGCTGCCTTCTGCAGGCCGCCCGGATTCAAGCCCCGACTTCAGCCGCTGGATTAGCCTCCTGTCCGCTCCCCCCGGGCTGTGGTGCAGGTGAACGGGAAGCTGTCGGGCGCTTTCGCGCTGTCCTAGGTCGGTCCGGCAGGGTTGTCCACTGTCGTCTCTCCTTTACGTCCTGGCGTTGGAGCCGCTACTTCGCCGGCTAGGGACGAGACGCACAGTCGGTCCTACGTGGAATCCGCCGTCCCTGGTGGAGCTCGGGCCAGGGTTTCCGCGTACACGCCGATGACGTAACGACCTTTGTGTCCTCCCGCAGGGACATAGAGGCGGTACAACAGGCGCGTGTACGGTACGAGAAGGTGACAGGGGCCAGAATTAACTGCGACAAGTCATCCGGCTTGCGGTTGGGTGCCTGGAAGGGAGTTTCCCTCCCGGGGCCCTTCGGCTGGACGGACGGGCCGGTCAAGCTCCTCGGAGTTTGGTTCGGTCGAGACTTACAGCTGAGAGAGAAAACTGGTCGAAGTACTAGCCAAAGGTCGGCGCGTCGGTCAAGATTTGGCGTCGACGGGGTCTCTCCGTGAAGGGCTTGGCGGAGGTGTGTAACACATACCTCTTTCCCCATGATCCTTTACCGACTGTCAGTACTTCCCCCTTTGCGATGATCATGAGAAGGCGCTCGAGCGTTTGCTATTCTCCTGCCTGTGGAGAGGACGCAAACACATGGTCAACAAAGACCTGTTACCTCCGTCCGTGTCCAAGGGGTCTGGGAATGCCACACTTGAGGAGCCACGTGCTCGCTTCGAGGTTGGCATTTCTCAGGCGCGTTGGAGGAAGATCGGTTGCTTGCGGGGGTAGTGAGGGACATGTTCCCTTGCCTTACCATCACCCCCCGACCCGCTGGCCGCGACCGTCAGGCCTTGGGTGCGACCGAAATTCCTGCTCGAATGTCTGGCGGCCTTACAGGCCATTCCACGGTCCAGTGACCTTTCACAGCCTAGGAAAATCTTCTATCGGGGATTAGTGGAGGGTGCCGTGAAGGGATAAGCTGGCCAGTAAGCTCATGTCGAGAGTGGGTACCGCTCTCATTGGTCTTGGGCGCCGGAGTGCGGATTGGCTCAGCAACTCTGAGTTCTCTCTCACTGGCGATTGGCTCGGAATGGCTTGTCGCTCAATGACAGGCGTTTCACCAATGGGCCTAGCGGATTTGCCAGATTGTGAACGTTGCAACCTTGGAATCAAGGAGACGTCTGCGCACGCCTTCTTCCATTGTTCGCGCGTTCGCCCGTTGTCTTGAACGCCCTTCGGCGGATTGACTGTCCGTATCGCGCCGCGAGAGAGCTCGTGCTCATTGATCGCGCATACGCTGTGGACAATGTCGCCCACGTACTACTCTGGAGTGAAACGGATGGTGTTTCTGTCATACTGGCTACGGCTAGAATGGTGATTTGGATGAGCGTCTGGAGGAAGTCTTGCCTTGAGAGGCCGTCTTTCGGATCGGGATCTGATCCGATATTTTTGAGCACCAGCTCAAAATGAAGATTAGAACTGAACGGAAACGACTGCACCCGACAGTCTTCGGTGAAAGGTGGATAAATGCAGCGAGCCTGGTTCGCGTGACCGAGACTAGCCTTGATTTTCTCTTCTAGATCTGCTAGGCGCATCGGGGTGGATTCCGTTGGAACCCCTCCCGTGGTTTAGGTAAGATGTTCTTTTGTGTACCTAGTTAATGTGAGTGAATGTATTTGTCCTAGCCTGTTCCCGGCTCCATTGCTTTTGTTATGATCCAGTTCAGTTCCCACTGACCATTGTTATTTTGTCCCCTTTTTATTCTCGGCTGGGTCAGCCTTATACTCTTCCAGTCCAATTTATTTTGTACCCAGTTTTCTCCATTCCCCTTAGAGAAAGAGAGCGGCTTGATTTTGTCTCTACAGGCAGAATACAGTGGCCTCTTTAATTACGAGGGTGTGTTTGGGTCTTATTAACATGATGTATATGCATTTATTTGAATTGTTTTATGTTTTGGGAACTTTTTGTTTTCTTCATACCCCTGCCCATCATGACATTCCATTTCATGTAAAAAATTTTAAAGTTATTTTTGCAAACTATTGTAAATATTCACAAATTTTTATATACACATTTGGGGCGTTTTGTGGGTCTCGGTATGTTATTTTTGCGACATTTTTGGTGCATGATAAGTAAGAGTGGTGATGGACAAATTCTTATGGTGAATGAGAACCATTGTAACGCATGTATGGGTCGTGTTTCTGATTAGCTAGGTATAGGATAGAGTACTGAAGACCAACCCGAGTTTTCTTCCCCCTCCCAATTTTTCGGCCTTGAGCCACAATTTGTATTTTTACAAATAAATAAAACCAGCCACTTCCCACCCGGGATTTTTGTGTTGTATTTCGTGTTGTCTTGTAATAAGAAGCTCAAAGCGTAGCATTTGTTCCGCAGTGATATTTGCCATTGTTGTGTCTTGGGCAACTGTTTTCCGGCCGAGTTTATTGCTCGGGCCAGCGTAAAAAGTAGTGTTCTTCCGGAACGCGAAACACCGGGAAGCAGTTGTCCGGTGTAAGGCTACGTAGGAGGCATGGCCTCCGATGGGCCGGATAACAACACTCCTCTCACCATGGCGTCGGTGGGAGGCACGGAGGGGGACTGGCGCTTACCGCCAGCTACACCAACTACCCCCCCGCACCAGAAGCACCCGAAGCACCCGGATTACCTGGACTACCGAGACTACCGGCACTACCGGCGGCACCAGTATCTCCAGTTCCCTCCACGTCGGCGGAAGTTGTGCGGCAGAAACCAGCAGCAGCGGTACCCACCAACATGGCATGGAAGGAGGGCACCATCCAGAAAGTACTCAAGGGCGCTGCGTACTACGAATCCCTCAAGGACAAGTACGCTGAGTACGTGAAGGGAGCGGAAATCCTCCCGATACCAGAGACGCTGAGCGAGATCGAGCCCAAGGATCCTCTCCCTGCTGACCAAGGACCTGAAAAGCCACAAACTCATCGGAGTCAGCAGGGACGCCATAGAGGAGGCCATCAAAGCCCCTCAAAATCAACGGCAAGATGGTGGCTAGGCGCAGCGCGCCACGTGGGACGTCCTGCTCAGCACCGCCGACGAGGCCAAAAAACTGGCCGGCACCATGCAGACAAGACCCTGCTACTGGAAACCGAATACATGGGCACGCACAGAACCAAGATCACCCTGCACGGAGTGCCATGAATCTCACCAGACCATGTCGGGGTTTTCTTCACTCAGTACGGCAGGGTCGAGGTAACTCACCTCGAAGCAGGGCTTTTTAACTGGCGACTTCATCCTGCAGGCGACGGTCGCTCGCAGAGATTGGCCAAAATCCCCAACATCATTAACTGCGGGAGAAGGATCTACGTCGTCGTGGAGGGCGGGAAACCCTTCTGCTGGGTCTGCGGAGACTCCAACCACGTGGCCAGGGAGTGCCCCACCAAGAATCCGGCACCCAAGACCCAACCTCCGCAGACGACCGCCGCCGCCGCCGCTACTACAGCAGAAAAGCCGGAAAAACCGGCACAACCAAAAAAACGGCCCGGCGGAGCAGAAGGAGGAGAATGGGAAGACGGTTGGCAAGAGGAGGAACCAAACCCAGAGCCAACCGTCGGGCGAAAAGCAACCCGCCAAAACAGCAGCAGTGCCAGCGTCCCCTCCTGCGCCCTCTCCCAAGCCAAAGGAGTCGGCAGCTCCTCTCAGGAAGAAGGCGACGACACCCTCGCCAACCAGAAGCAGGACGCCCTGCAGGCGAAAACCAAAAACCCCCGACGGAGGAGCGGATGGAGAAGTCAGCTCCAGCGGCACAACCAAGAGCCTCTTCCCTAAAAAGAAACAGAGAGGAGGAAGAACAGCAGCAGCAACACAGCACCAAGATGCAGCGGAGGAGCAGAAGCAGCGACAGAAAGACATGCAGCCGTCTCGCTACCCGGAGTCTCGGAGAGGCCAAAAGACACTTATGCCAAAAAGGCAAGCAGCCTCCGCCTTCCCCCCTCAAAAAAATCAGCAAACATCTCTCCTTTCCCAGTCCCCGGTCTTCAAGCTGACCCCACTTACACCAAGGAAAACTCTCCCCCCACTCCCGCCCCCTCTCCTACTACGTCCCAGCCCAGAAAGAAAAGACTCTCCCCGGGGGCCGAAGCTAATGAAAAATAGACTCAAAAGGACGTAGCTAGGGAGGTGGAATGCACAAAGGCGTGCACTTTTGAAGCCACTCCTCAAGCTCAAAGAGGTCAACGGCAAGTCGTCCGAAGACCCTTTCCAACTTCCCGACGCCCCGGGGGTAATTACCCTCATCAGGACCACAGGGGGCAACCCTAAAGTGTGGGATCGTGGAGGCTGCCGAAAAACTTTATCCCAACATCGTCATGATGAGGAGTGGTACTCCTGAACTACGCAAAATGGCGAAAAATTGTGCAGGCCGACTCCCAGTTTTACTCCACCCCTCGTTATATAGGGTAGTAAAACTAACATACTAACCGGACGTTGGCGGCATTGTCCATGACGGACGGGTTACGTCCGATGTAGGAACTGGTTCCCTTGGACAGTCCGTCAGGGTCCCTTTCCCCCAATGATGATTTTTACCCGGTATGCGCTCGTGTTTAAAGTGTTTTCTCTTTTCAGATCTACTAGATGTGTTATCAAGATAGCCAGCGAATGCGAGGCAGGGATCGGGGTAAGGCGGCTCGCCTGCTTCGTGACCTCCTGTCCTTCGGCGTGGATGTCGCCGCGATCCAAGAGACCCACTTTGTTTGCGAAGTCGACTCGTGTGTGCTGTCCAACGACTTTGTCGTCTATTCGCGCATACGGGAGCCGGCATGCCAGAGGTTTCTTTGCTGGTCAAGCGTACCCTGGACGCGAGGATCGACCTTGTCCATGTCGGTGCCGAGGGCCGGCTCATCGTGGCCGATATTGCAGTGAAAAGCAAGACGTTCCGGCTGATTGCGGTTTACGCGCCCAACGTTCAAGGTGAGCGAGTCTCTTTCTTTCGGCTGTTGGAGCCCTTCTTGGTGAATCAACACGGCTAATCTTAGTTGGGGACTGGAATGCCATCCTAACCCCCAAATGGGATAGAGGGAGGGGCGCTAGCGAGTGGGTGGTGATCGCAGCCTGGTCGATCTGATCGGCGAATTTGGTCTCGTCGATAGATACCGGGTCGATCATCCGGATGGGGAGCATGTGGACGTGGACGCATAGTTGGCCTTCTGGTATCCGCGTACCTGGATAGGATGTTAGTGAGAGAAGCCGACATAGACTTCTTAGAATGTCAACGTTCCACTGTGACTACTCGGACCACAAACTCGTTTGTGCCCGGGTGGCGTTAAATTTAGGCCTAGAATGGCTGGTTACTGGAAGTTCAATCAGTCCTTACTGGACAGGCGGGACTTTCGTGACCAGCTGACTAGAGTAGTTCAGCGGGCGTTAATTGGGCGAGTCATTGGGAGTAAGTGGTGGGCTAGCCTTAAAAGGTTAGCATTGGGTCTTTCGCCACCCAATACGGCCAGCAGCTCAACTAGATAAGGCTGCGAAGGCAAAGACACTTAGAGCTAATTTCGCCCGGGCGGAGGCTGGTGGGGATCCCCTAGGATAGCCTTAGCCGGGAGGCCCTACAGCACCCGACTAACGAGCGCCCCCATGGGTCAGGTAATTAGGGCTAAGTTAAGCAAAGATGTCTTCCGAAGCTGTGAACATGGGCGCGGAACTGCGCAAGGAAGAAATTCGCCGTGCCGGCGACCGGTACATTCGAGGTGCGCGACCCGGAGGACATCTCTAAGGTCACTGACGACATGTGCGAGGCTTTCCGGCAGCATTTCGAACACCGCTTTACCAAGGAACCTGGTCTCCGCGACGAGGAGTTTCGCAGCTGTTGTGCGGTTTCCCCGGCTTTTGCCGGCTGAAGCAGCTGGCTGCGGGGGAGATACGGAGGACGAAATCTACGTGGCCTTGAAGAAGGTCGGCAGAGGCAAGTCGCCAGGTTTGGATGGTTTGCCCTATGAATTGTACTTGAGGATGTCGCACCTTTTTGTCCCGATCTTGGCTGTCGTGTTCAACCACTGGTTTCGGCCGGGGGTCCATCCCCGGTCGGATCACCGGGGGCGTGATCACGCTGTTGAGAAAGGGCAAGAAGGTTGGGAGGGAATTAGACGATTACAGGCCCATAACTCTGCTAAACACAAGTTAAGATTCTATTAGATCTGACGAATCGCTTGCAGCTAGTTGCCGAGTCTCTGTTGGAACCGGATCAGACTTGTTCTGTGAAGGGAGGCAATTCGAAACATGCACTTGATTCGCACGTCGTAGAGGGTGTAGAAGACGACGATGAGGCCGCGCTGATCAATTTGGATCAGTCCAAGGCATTTGATAGGATTGACCATGGCTACCTGGCTGCTGTCCTGCAGGCCGCCGGATTCAAACCCGACTTCAGCCGCTGGATTAAGCCTCCTGTATCGCTCCCCAGGCTGTGGTGCAGGTGAACGGGAAGCTGTCGGGCGCTTTCGCGCTGTCTAGGTCGGTCCGACCCCAGGGTTTGTCCCTTGTCGTCTCTCCTTTACGTCCTGGCGTTGGAGCCGCTACTTCGCCGGCTAAGGGACGAGACGCACAGTCGGTCCTACGTGGAATCGCCGTCCCTGGTGGAGAAGCTCGAGCCAGGGTTTCCGCGTACGCCGATGACGTAACGACCTTTTGTGTCCTCCCCGCAGGGACATAGAGGCGGTACAACAGGCGCTTGTACGGTACGAGGAAATTTGACAGGGGCCAGAATTAGCTACGACAAGTCATCCGGCTTGCGGTTAGGTGCCTGGAAGGGTGTTTCCCTCCCGGGGCCCTTCGGCTGGACGGACGGGCCGGTCAAGCTCCTCGGAGTTTGGTTCGGTCCGGACTTACAGCTGGAGAAAAACTGGTCAGAAGTACTGGCGAGTCGGCGCGTCGGTCAGGATTTGGCGTCGACGGGGTCTCTCCGTGAAGGGCTTGGCGGAAATTGTGTAACACATGCCTCTTTCCCATGATCCTTTACCGACTGTCGATGCTTCCTTTGCGATCGATCGTAGGAAGGCGCTCGAGCGTTTTGCCTATTCTCCTGCCTGTGGAGAGGACGCAAACACATGGTCAACAAAGGGAGCCTGCTACCTCCGTCCGTGTCAAGGGGGTCTGGGAATGCCACACTTGAGGAGCCACGTGCTCGCTTCGAGGTTGGCATTTCTCGAGCGCGCGTTAACGAGAGGAAGATCGGTTGCTTGCGGGGGTAGTGAGGGACATGTTCCCTTGCCTTACCATCCCCCCGACCCTTTAGTGACCGTCAGGCCTTGGGTGCGACGAAATTCCTGCTCGAATGTCTGGCGGCCTTACAGGCCATTCCGGTCCCGGTGACCTTTCACAGCCTAGAGAAAATCTTCTATCGAAGTTAGTGGAGGGTGCCGTGAAGGATAAGCTGTGCAGCCAAAGCTCGGCATGACGAGAGTGGGTACCGCTCTCATTGGTCTTGGTCGCCGGGTGCGGATTGGCTCAGCAACTCTGAGTTCTCTCTCACCTGGCGATTGGCTCAGAATGGCTTGTCGCTCAATGACAGGCGTTTCGCAATGGGCCTGGCGGATTTGCCAGATTGTGAACGTTGCAACCTTGGAATCAAGGAGACGTCTGCGCACGCCTTCTTCCATTGTTCGCGCGTTCGCCCGTTGTGGGAGCATGTCGGCGAGTTGACTGCTCGTATCGCGCCGCGAGCTCGTGCTCATTGATCGCGCATACGCTGTGGACAATGTGTCGCCCCCGTACTCTGGAGTGAAACGGATGTGTTTCTGTCGCTACTGGCCACGGCTAGAATGGTGATTTGGATGACGCGTCTGGAGGAAGTCTTGCCCGGGGAGGCCGTCTTTCGGATCGGGATCTAATCCGATATTTTGAGCACCGGCTCAAAGAATGAAGATAGAACTGAACGGAAACGACTGCACCCGACAGTCTTCGGTGAAAGGTGGATAAATGCAGCGAGCCTGGTTCGCGTGACCGGGGCAAGCCTTGATTTTCTCTTCGTCTGCTAGGCGCATCGGGGTGGATTCCGTTGGAACCCCTCCGTGGTTTAAGGTAAGATGTTCTTTTGTGTACCTAGTTAGTAATTGAATGTATTTGTCCTAGCCTGTTCCCGGCTCCATTGCTTTTTGTTATGATCCAGTTCGAGATTCCCACTGACCATTGTTATTTTGTCCCGTTTTATTCTCGGCTGGGTCAGCCTTATATATTCTCAGTCAAATTTATTTTGTACCCAGCTTCTCCATTCCCCTTAGAAAGAGAGCGGCTTGATTTTGTCTCTACAGGCAGAATACAGTGGCCTCTTTAATTACGAGGGTGTGTTTGGGTCTTATTAACATGATGTATATGCATTTATTTGAATTGTTTTATGTTTTGGGAACTTTTTGTTTTGCTTCATACCCCTGCCCATCATGACATTCCATTTCATGTAAAAAATTTTTAAAGTTATTTTTGCAAACTATTGTAAATATTCTGGAATTTTTATATACACATTTGGGGCGTTTTGTAGGTTCTCAGTGTATTTTGCGACATTTTGGTGCATGATAAGTAAGAGTGGTGATGGACAAATTCTTATGGTGAATGAGAACCATTGCTAAACGCATGTATGGGTCGTGATTCTGATTAGCTAGGTATAGGATTAAGAACACTGAAGACCAACCCGAGTTTTCTTCCCCCTCCCAATTTTCGGCCTTGAGAGCCACAATTTGTATTTTTACAAATAAATAAAACCAGCCACTTCACCGGGATTTCTTCATTTGTAATAGAAGCTCAAAGCGTAGCATTTGTTCCGCAGTGATATTTGCCATTGCTTTGTGTCTTGGGCAACTGTTTTCCAGCCCGAGTTTATTGCTCGGGCCAGCGTAAATGGTGTTCTTCGGAACGCGAAACACCGAAACGTTGTCGAGTGTAAACCACGTGGAGGCGCAGCCTGCGATGGGCCGGATAACAACACTCCTCTCACCATGGCGTCGGTGGGAGGCACGGAGGGGGACTGGCGCTTACCGCCAGCTACACCAACACCCGCACCAGAAGCACCCGAAGCACCCGGATTACCTGGACTACCAAGACTACTGGCATGCTACCACCAGCGGCACCAGTATCTCCAGTTCCCTCCACGTCGGCGGAAATCGTGCAGCAGAATCCAGCAGCAGCGGTACCCGCAACATGGCATGGAAGGAGGGCACCATCAAGAGAAGTACTCAAGGGCGCTGCGTACTACGAATCCCTCAAGGACAAGTACGCTGAGTACGTGAAGGGAGCGGAAATCCTCCCGATACCAAGGACGCTGAGCGAGATCAGGCCCAGGGATCCTCTCCCTGCTGACCAAGGACCTAAAAAGCCACAAACTCATCGGAGTCAGCAGGGACGCCATAGAGGAGGCCATCAAAGCCCTCAAAATCAACAGCAAGATGGTGGCTAGGCGCAGCTACTGCGCCACGTGGGACGTCCTGCTCAGCACCGCCGACGAGGCCCAAAAGGCAACCGGCACCTGCATACGAGACCAAGACCCTGCTACTGGAAACCGAATACATGGGCACGCGCAGACCAAGATCACCTGCGGAGTGCTGGACATCTCACCGGGTATGTCGGGGTTTTCTTCACTCAGTACGGCGGGGGTCGAGGAAGTAAAGGCGCTCACCTCGAAGCAGGGCTTTTATGGCGACTTCATCCTGCAGGCGACTGATCAGCTCACCGAAAAGTTGGCCAAAATCCCCAGCATCATTAACTGCAGGAGAAGGATCTACGTCGTCGTGGAGGAGCAGAAGGCCGCTCTGCTGGGTCTGCGGAGCCAGCCGTGGCCAGGGAGTGCCCCACCAAGAATCCGGCACCCAGGGCCAACCTCCGCCCAGACGACCGCCGCCGCCGCCGCACTACAGCAGAAAAGCCGGAAAAACCGGCACAACCAAAAACGGCCCGGCGGAGCAGGGAAGGAGGGAGAATGGAAGACGGTTGGCAAGAGAGGAACCAAACCCAGAGCCAACCGTCGGCGGAAAAGCAACCCGCCAAAGCAGCAGCAGTGCCAGCGTCCCCTCCTGCGCCCTCTCCCAAGCCAAAGAGTCAGCAGCCCTCCAGGAAGAGAAGGCGACGACACCCTCGCCAACCAAGCAGGACGCCTGCAGGCGAAAACCAAAAAACCCCGACGGAGGAGCGGATGGAGGTCGGCTCAGCGGCACAACCAAGAGCCTCTTCCCTAAAAAAAAGAAACAGAGAGGGAAAGACAGCAGCAGCAACACAGCACCAAGATGCAGCGGAGGAGCAGAAGCAGCGACAGAAAGACGCATTGCAGCCGTCACCTCATACCCCGGGAGGGTCTCCGGAGAGGCCAAAAGACACTTATGCCAAAAAGGCCAGCAGCCTCCCGTCTTCCCCCTCAAAAAAATCAGCAAACATCTCTCCTTTTCCCAGTCCCCGGTCTTCAAGCTGACCCCACCCCACCAAGGAAAACTCTCTACTCCCTCCTCCTCTCACGTCCCAGCCCAGAAAGAAAAAGACTCTCCCGAGAAGTGGCCCTAATGAAAATAGACTCAAGGACGTAGCTAGGGGAGTCATGGAATGCACAAAGGCGTGCACTTTTGAAGCCACTCCTCAAGCTCAAAGAGGTCAACGGCAAGTGTCAAAGAGACCTTTCAACTTCTGACGCCCCGGGAGCCAGTTACCCTCATCAGGACTGAGGGGGGCAACCTAAAAGTGTGGGATCACGTGGAGCGCAAAAACTTTATCCCAACATCGTTATGATGAGGAGTGGTACTCCCGAACTTACGCAAAATGGCGAAAAATTGTGCAGGTCGACTCCCAGTTTTACTCCACCCTCGTTATATAGGGTAGTAAAATTAACATACCTAACGGACGTCAAGGCATTGTCCATGACGGACGGGTTACGTCCGACAGAACCGGGTTCTTTGACAGTCCGTCGGGGTCCTTTTCCCCCAATGATTTTTACCCGGTATGCGCTCGTGTTTAAGTGTTTTCTCTTTTCAGATTCGTTTTACGTTCATCAAGAGCAGCCAGCTTGAATGCGAGGGGCTTGAGGGATCGGGGGTAAGGCGCCTGCCTGCTTCGTGACCTCCTGTCCTTCGGCGTGGATGTCGCCGCGATCTAAGAGACCCACTTTGTTTGCGAAGTCGACCCGTGTGTGCTGTCCAACGACTTTGTCGTCTATTCAGCATACGGGAGCCGGCATGCCAGAGGAGTTTCTTTGCTGCCTGCCACCTTCGACGCGAGGATCGACCTTGTCCATGTCGGTGCCGAGGGCCGGCTCATCGTGGCCGATATTGCAGTGAAAAGCAAGACGTTCGGCTGATTGCGGTTTACGCGCCCAACGTTCAAGGTGAGCAAGAGTTCCTTTCTACGTTGGAGCCTTCATGGTGAATCCAACACCGGCTAATCTTAGTCAGTAATCGGAATGCCATCCCAACCCCCAAATGGGAGAGGGAGGGGCGCTAGCGGGTGGAGGTGATCGCAGCCTGGTCGATCTGATCGCAAGAATTGGCCCCGTCGATAGACATCAAGTCGATCATCCGGATGGGAGCATGTGGACGTGGACGGTGAGGTTGGCCTTCTACCCGGGTATCAGCGTACCTGGATAGGATGTTAGTGAGAGAAGCCGACATAGACTTCTTAGAATGTCCAACGTTCCACTGGCTAGGCTACTCACCTCACAAACTTGCTTGTGCCCGGTGGCGTTAGAATTTAGGTCAGAATGTGGCTGGTTACTGGTGTTCAACGTCTTACTGGACAGGCGGGACTTTCGTGACCAGCTGACTAGAGTAGTTCAGCGGGCGTTAATTGGGCGAGTCATTGGGAGTAAGTGCAGGTGGCCGGCTCTCGGCGGAGGCATTAGGTTCTTTTGCCACCCAATACAGCCAACGGCTCAACCTAGATAAGGCTGCGAAGGCAAAGACACTTAGAGCTAATTCTCGCCCGGGCGGAGGCTGGTGGGGATCCCCTAGAGATAGCCTTAGCCAGGGAGGCCCTGCAGCGCCCGACTAACGAGCGCTATGGCTAGTCAGGTAATTAGGGCTAAGTTAAGCAAGATGTCTTCCGAAGCTGTGAACACAAGGCGGAACCGCAAGGAAGGAAATTGTCGTGCCATGACCGGTACATTCGAGAGGTGCGCACCCGGAGGGACATTCCCAAGGTCCATCGACGACATGTGCGAGGCTTTCCTTCGGCAGCATTTTCACACCGCTTCACCAAGGAACTGGCCCCGGTGACGAGGAGTTTCTGCAGCTATTTACGATTCTCTCCTCGGCTTTTGCCGGCTGAAGCGGCTACGGTAAGGGGAGACGGCGGAGGACGAAATCTGCTGCGGCCTTGAAGAAGGTCGGCAGAGGCAAGTCGCCAGGTTTGGATGGTTTGCCCTATGAATTGTACTTGAGGATGTCGCACCTTTTTGTCCCGATCTTGGCTGTCGTGTTCAACCACTGGTTTCGGCAGGTCCATCTCCTTGGTCGATCACCAGGCGTGATCACGCTGTTGAGAAAGGGCAAGAAGGTTGGGAGGGAATTAGATGATTATAGGCCCAACTCTGCTAAACACAGAGTTAAGGAAGATTCTGGCCAAGATCCTGACGAATCGCTTGCAGCTAGTTGCCGAGTCTCTGTTGGAACTCGGATCAGATCAGAGTTCTAGAAGGGGAGAACAATTCAGAGCAACCTGCACTTGATTCGCACGATCGTAGAAGACGACGATGAGGCCGCGCTGATCAATTTGGATCAGTCCAAGGCATTTGATAGGATTGACCATGGCTACCTGGCTGTCCCGCAGGCCGCCGGATTCAAACCCGACTTCAGCCGCTGGATTAGCCTCCTGTATCGCTCCCCCAGGCTGTGGTGCAGGTGAACGGGAAGCTGTCGGGCGCTATGCTGTCTAGGTCGGTCCGACAGGGTTGTCCACTGTCGTCTCTCCTTTACATGTCCCGCGTTGGTCGCTACTGCCGGTTCAAGGGACGACAGGACGCACAGTCCGGTCCTACGTGGAATCGCCGTCCCTGCGGGAGCTCGAGCCAGGCTCTCGCGTACGCCGATGACGTAACGACCTTTGTGTCCTCCCAGGGAGGATAGAGGCGGTACAACAGGCGCTTTAAGGAAGGAGAAGCATACAGTCAGAATTGAATTGGCGGGCTAAAGTCATCCGGCTTGCGGTTAGGTGCCCAGCGGTGCTCTGGGCCCTTCGGCTGGACGGACGGGCCGGACAAGCTCCTCGGAGTTTGGTTCAGACCGACCATAGCCGGAGAAAAACTGGTCAGAAGTACCGGCAAAGGTCGGCGCGTTGGTCAAGATTTGGCGTCGACGGGGTCTCTCCGTGAAGGGCTTGGCGGAGGTGTGTAAATAATAATTCCTTTCCCATGATCCTTTACCGACTGTCAGTACTTCCTGCGATGATCATGAGAAGGCGCTCGAGCGTTTGCTATTCTCCTACTGTGGAGAGGACGCAAAACACATGGTCAGCAAAGGAGCCTGCCACCTCCGTCCGTGTCAAGGGGGTCTGGGAACACACACTTGAGGAGCCACGTGCTCGCTTCGAGGTTGGCATTTCAGGCGCGCGTTGGAGGAAGATCGGTTGCTTATGGGGGTAGTGAGGGACATGTTCCCTTGCTCTACCATCACCCCCCGACCCTTTGGCTGACCGTCAGGCCTTGGGTGATCTGAAATTCCTGCTCGAATGTCTGGCGGCCTTAGCGGCCATTCCACGGTCCAGTGACCTTCTCAGCCTAGGAAAATCTTCTATCGGGGATTAGTGGAGGGTGCCGTGAAGGATAAGCTGTGCAGTGTTTTCCGGTACGTCGAGAGTGGAGTACCGCTCTCATTGGTCTTGGGCGCCGGGTGCGGATTGGCTCAGCAACTCTGAGTTCTCTCTCACCTGGCGATTGCCTGGAATGGCTTGTCGCTCAATGACAGGCGTTTCGCAATGGGCCTGGCGGATTTGCCAGATTGTGAACGTTGCAACCTTGGAATCAAGGAGACGTCTGCGCACGCCTTCTTCCATTGTTCGCGCGTTCGCCCGTTGTGGGAGCATGTCGGCGAGTTGACTGCCTGCAATGCGCCGCGAGAGCTCGCAGTCACGATCGCGCATACGCTGTGGATAACGTGTCGCCCCCGTACTCTGGAGTGAAACGGATGGCAGTTTCGTCGCCACTGGCCACGGCTAGAATGGCATTTGGATGACGCGTCTGGAGGAAGTCTTGCGGGGAGGCCGTCTTTCGGATCGATCATCTGATATTTTTGACACCAGCTCAAATGAAGATTAGAACTGAACGGAAACGAG
>JBBBDQ010011609.1:0-11754 GCA_037127315.1 Ascarosepion bandense
GTAAAGAAGAGCAATCAGGAGGATGGTAGAAAGCCTCTAGGACAGAAGAAGTTAATGGGTGTGGAAGCATTAGACAACAGAAACATTACTAAGGACCGAGAAGAAAAGAAGAGTAATCAGGAGGATGGTAGAAGCCTCTAGGACAGAAGAAGTTAATGGGTGTGGGAGCATTGGACAACAGAAACATTACTAAGGACCGAGTAAAGAAGAGTAATCAGGAGGATGAGTGAAAGCCTCTAGGACAGAAGAAGTTAATGGGTGTGGGAGCATTAGACAACAGAAACATTTTACTAAGGACCGAGAAATGAAGAGTAATCAGGAGGATGGTAGAAAGCCTCTAGGACAGAGAAGAAGTTAATGGGTGTGGGAGCATTGGACAACAGAAACATTACTAAGGACCGAAGAAGAAAAGGTAATCAGGAGGATGGTAGAAAGCCTCTAGGACAGAAGAAGTTACTGGGTGTGGGAGCAGTGTGACAACAGAAACATTACTAAGGACCGAGAAGTAAAGAAGAGTAATCAGGAGGATGGTAAAGCATAGGACAGAAGAAGTTAATGGGTGTGGGAGCATTGGACAACAGAAACATTACTAAGGACCGAGAAAAGAAGAGTAATCAAGGAGGATGGTAGAAAGCCTCTAGGACAGAAGAAGTTAATGGGTGTGGGAGCATTAGACAACAGAAACATTACTAAGGACCAGAAGAAAAAGAGAAGAGTAATCCAGGGGAGGATGGTAGAAAGCCTCTAGGACAGAAGAAGTTAATGGAGTGTGGGAGCATTAGACAACAGAAACATTACTAAGGACCGAGAAGAAAGAAGAGTAATCAGGAGGATGGTAGAAAGCCTCTAGGACAGAAGAAGTTAATGGGTGTGGAAGCATTAGACAACAGAAACATTGCTAAGGACCGAGAAGAAGAGTAATCAGGAGGATGGTAGAAAGCCTCTAGGACAGAAGAAGTTAATGGGTATAGACATTAGACAACAGAAACATTACTAAGGACAAAGAGAAGAAAAGAAGAGTAATCAGGAGGATGGTAGAAAGCCTCTAGGACAGAAGAAGTTAATGGGTGTGGAAGCATTAGACAACAGAAACATTACTAAGGACCGAGAAGTAAAGAAGAGTAATCAGGAGGATGGTAGAAAGCCTCTAGGACAGAAGAAGTTAATGGGTGTGGGAGCATTAGACAACAGAAACATTACTAAGGACCAGTAAAGAGAAAGAGTAATCAGGAGGATGGTAGAAAGCCTCTAGGACAGAAGAAGTTAATGGGTGTGAGCATTAGACAACAGAAACATTACTAAGGACCGAGAAGAAAGAAGAGTAATCAGGAGGATGGTAGAAAGCCTCTAGGACAGAAGAAGTTATTAGATTATTGGAAGCATTAGACAACAGAAACATTACTAAGGACCGAGAAGAAAAAGAAGAGTAATCAGGAGGATGGTAGAAAGCCTCTAGGACAGAAGAAGTTAATGGGTGTGGAAGCATTAGACAACAGAAACATTACTAAGGACCGAGAAGAAAAGAAGAGTAATCAGGAGGATGGTAGAAAGCCTCTAGGACAGAAGAAGTTAATGGGTGTGGAAGCATTAGACAACAGAAGCATTACTAGGTCGAGAAAGAAAAGAGTAATCAGGAGGATACAAGAAAGCCTCTAGGACAGAAGAAGTTAATGGGTGTGGAAGCATTAGACAACAGAAACATTACTAAGGACCGAAGAAGAAAAGAAGAAAGATCAGGAGGATGGTAGAAAGCCTCTAGGACCAGAAGGATTAATGGGTGTGGAAGCATTAGACATAGAAACATTACTAAGGACCGAGAAGAAAAGAGTAATCAGGAGGATGGTAGAAAGCCTCTAGGACAAGGAAGAAGTTAATGGTGTGGAAGCATTAGACAAAGAAACATTACTAAGGACCGAGAAGAAAAGAGTAATCAGGAGGATAGTGAAAGCCTCCTAGGACAGAAGAAGTTAATGGAGTGGAAGCATTAGACAACAAGTACTAAGGACCGAGGAAGAAAGAAGAGTAATCAGGAGGATGGTAGAAAGCCTCTAGGACAGAAGAAGTTAATGGGTGTGGGAGCATTGGACAACAGAAACATTACTAAGGACCGAGAAGTAAGAAGAAGAGTAATCAGGAGGATGGTAGAAAGCCTCTAGGACAGAAAAGTTAATGGGTGTGGAAGCATTAGACAACAGAAACATTACTAAGGACCGAGAAGAAAAGAAGAGTAATCAGGAGGATGGTAGAAAGCCTCTAGGACAGAAGAAGTTAATGGGTGTGGGAGCATTAGACAACAGAAACATTACTAAGGACCGAGAAGAAAAGAAGAGTAATCAGGAGGATGGTAAGCCTCTAGGACAGAAGAAGTTAATGGGTGTGGGAGCATTAGACAACAGAAACATTACTAAGGACCGAGAAGTAAGAAAGAGTAATCAGGAGGATGGTAGAAAGCCTCTAGGACAGAAGAAGTTAATGGGTGTGGAAGCATTAGACAACAGAAACATTACTAAGGACCGAGAAGAAAAGAAGAGTAATCAGGAGGATGGTAGAAAGCCTCTAGGACAGAAGAAGTTAATGGGTGTGGAAGCATTAGACAACAGAAACATTACTAAGGA
This sequence comes from Ascarosepion bandense, assembly GCA_037127315.1. Lineage (NCBI taxonomy): Eukaryota > Metazoa > Mollusca > Cephalopoda > Sepiida > Sepiidae > Ascarosepion > Ascarosepion bandense. Next base: position 2,616 of record JBBBDQ010011609.1, read on the forward strand.
CCGAGAAGAAAAAGAAGAGTAATCAGGAGGATGGTAGAAAGCCTGGACAGAAGAAGTTAATGGGTGTGGGAGCATTGGACAACAGAAACATTACTAAGGACCGAGAAGTAAAGAAGAGTAATCAGGAGGATGGTAGAAAGCCTCTAGGACAGAAGAAGTTAATGGGTGTGGAAGCATTAGACAACAGAAACATTACTAAGGACCGAGAAGAAAGAGTAATCAGGAGGATGAGTAGAAAGCCCTCTAGGACAGAAGAAGTTAATGGGTGTGGAGCATTAGACAACGACATTACTAAGGACCGAGAAGAAAAGAAGAGTAATCAGGAGGATGGTAGAAAGCCTCTAGGACAGAAGAAGTTGGGTGTGGGAGCATTAGACAACAGAAACATTACTAAGGACGAAGTAAAGAAGAGTAATCAGGAGGATGGTAGAAAGCCTCTAGGACAGAAGAAGTTAATGGGTGTGGAAGCATTAGACAACAGAAACATTACTAAGGACCGAGAAGAAAAGAGTAATCAGGAGGATGGTAAGAAAGCCTCTAGGACAGAAGAAGTTAATGGGTGTGGAAGCATTAGACAACAGAAACATTACTAAGGACCGAGAAGAAAAGAAGAAGAGTAATCAGGAGGATGGTAGAAAGCCTCTAGGACAGAAGAAGTTAATGGGTGTGAAGCATTAGACAACAGAAACATTACTAAGGACGAAGAAAAGAAGAGTAATCGAGGAGGATGGTAGAAAGCCTCTAGGACAGAAGAAGTTAATGGGTGTGGAAGCTGGACAACAGAAACATTACTAAGGACCGAGAAGAAAAGAAGAGTAATCAGGAGGATGGTAGAAAGCCTCTAGGACAGAAGAAGTTAATGGGTGTGGGAGCGCATTGGACAACAGAAACATTACTAAGGACCGAGAAGAAAAAGAAGAGTAATCAGGAGGATGGTAGAAAGCCTCTAGGACAGAAGAAGTTAATGGGTGTGGAAGCATTGAACAACAGAAACATTACTAAGGACCGAGAGAGAAGAAAGAAGAGTAATCAGGAGGATGGTAGAAAGCCTCTAGGACAGAAGAAGTTAATGGGTGTGGAAGCATTAGACAACAGAAACATTACTAAGGACCGAGAAGAAAAGAAGAGTAATCAGGAGGATGGTGAAAGCCTCTAGGACAGAAGAAGTTAATGGGTGTGGAAGCATTAGACAACAGAAACATTACTAAGGACCGAGAAGAAAGAAGAGTAATCAGGAGGATGGTAGAAAGCCTCTAGGACAGAAGAAGTTAATGGAGTGTGGAAGCATTAGACAACAGAAACATTACTAAGGACCGAGAAGAAAAGAAGAGTAATCAGGAGGATGGTAGAAAGCCTCTAGGACAGAGATTAATGGGTGTAGGAGGCATTAGACAACAGAAACATTACTAAGGACCGAGAAGTAAAGAAGAGTAATCAGGAGGATGGTAGAAAGCCTCTAGGATAGAAGAAGTTAATGGGTGTGGAGGCATTAGACAACAGAAACATTACTAAGGACCGAGAAGAAAAGAGTAATCAGGAGGATGGTAGAAAGCCTCTAGGACAAGAAGAAGTTAATGGGTGTGAAGCATTAGACAACAGAAACATTACTAAGGACCGAGAAGAAAAGAAGAGTAATCAGGAGGATGGTAGAAAGCCTCTAGGACAGAAGAAGTTAATGGGTGTGGGAGCATTGGACAACAGAAACATTACTAAGGACCGAGAAGAAAGAGTATCAGGAGGATGGTAGAAAGCCTCTAGGACAGAAGAAGTGTGGGTGTGGAAGCATTAGACAACAGAAACATTACTAAGGACCGAGAAGAAAAGAAGAGTAATCAGGAGGATGGTAAAAGCCTCTAGGACAGAAGAAGTTAATGGGTGTGGAAGCATTAGACAACAGAAACATTACTAAGGACCGAGAAGAAAAGAAGAGTAATCAGGAGGATGGTAGAAAGCCTCTAGGACAGAAGAAGTTAATGGGTGAAGCATTAGACAACAGAAACATTACTAAGGACCGAGAGAAAAGAGTAATCAGGAGGATGGTAAGAAAGCCTCTAGGACAGAAGAAGTTAATGGGTGTGGAAGCATTAGACAACAGAAACATTACTAAGGACCGAGAGAAGAAAAGAAGAGTAATCAGGAGGATGGTAGAAAGCCTCTAGGACAGAAGAAGTTAATGGGTGTGGAAGCATTAGACAACAGAAACATTACTAAGGACCGAGAAGAAAGAAAGTAATCAGGAGGATGGTAGAAAGCCTCTAGGACAGAAGAAGTTAATGGGTGTGGGAGCATTAGACAACAGAAACATTACTAAGGACCGAGAAAGAAAGAAGAGTAATCAGGAGGATGGTAGAAAGCCTCTAGGACAGAAGAAGTTAATGGGTGTGGAAGCATTAGACAACAGAAACATTACTAAGGACCGAGAAGAAAAGAAGAGTAATCAGGAGGATGGTAGAAAGCCTCTAGGACAGAAGAAGTTAATGGGTGTGGAGCATTGGACAACAGAAACATTACTAAGGACCGAAGTAAAGAAGAGTAATCAAGATGGTAGAAAGCCTCTAGGACAGAAGAAGTTAATGGGTGTGGAGGCATTGGACAACAGAAACATTACTAAGGACCGAGAGAAGAAAGAAGAGTAATCAGGAGGATGGTAGAAAGCCTCTAGGACAGAAGAAGTTAATGGGTGTGGGAGCATTGGACAACAGAAACATTACTAAGGACCGAGTAAAGAAGAGTAATCAGGAGGATGGTAGAAAGCCTCTAGGACAGAAGAAGTTAATGGGTGTGGAAGCATTAGACAACAGAAACATTACTAAGGACCGAGAAGAAAGAAGAGTAATCAGGAGGATGGTAGAAAGCCTCTAGGACAGAAGAAGTTAATGGGTGTGGAAGCATGAACAACAGAAACATTACTAAGGACCGAGAAGAAAGAAGAGTAATCAGGAGGATGAGTGAAAGCCTCTAGGACAGAAGAAGTTAATGGGTGTGGGAGCATTAGACAACAGAAACATTACTAAGGACCGAGAAGAAAAGAAGGAGTAATCAGGAGGATGGTAGAAAGCCTCTAGGACAGAAGAAGTTAATGGGTGTGGAAGCATTGGACAACAGAAACATTACTAAGGACCGAGAAGTAAAGAAGAGTAATCAGGAGGATGGTAAGAAAGCCTCTAGGACAGAGAAGTTAATGGGTGTGGAAGCATTAGACAACAGAAACATTACTAAGGACCGAGAAGAAAAGAAGAGTAATCAGGAGGATGGTAGAAAGCCTCTAGGACAGAAGAAGTTACTGGGTGTGGGAGCATTAGACAACAGAAACATTACTAAGGACCGAGAAGAAAGAAAGGGTAATCAGGAGGATGGTAGAAAGCCTCTAGGACAGAAGAAGTTAATGGGTGTGACATTAGACAACAGAAACATTACTAAGGACCGAGAAGAAAAGAAGAGTAATCAGGAGGATGGTAGAAAGCCTCTAGGACAGAAGGATTGTGGGTGTTGGAAGCATTAGACAACAGAAACATTACTAAGGACCGAGAGAAAAAGAAGAGTAATCAGGAGGATGGTAAGAAAGCCTCTAGGACAGAAGAAGTTAATGGGTGACATTAGACAACAGAAACATTACTAAGGACCGAGAAGAAAGAAAGGAAATGTCAGGAGGATGGTAGAAAGCCTCTAGGACAGAAGAGTTAATGGGTGTGGAAGCATTAGACAACAGAAACATTACTAAGGACCGAAAGAAAAAGAAGAGTAATCAGGAGGATGGTAGAAAGCCTCTAGGACAGAAGAAGTTAATGGGTGTGGGAGCATTAGACAACAGAAACATTACTAAGGACCGAGAAGAAGAAAAGAAGAGTAATCAGGAGGATGGTGAAAGCCTCTGGGACAGAAGGATTAATGGGTGTGGGAGCATTGGACAACAGAAACATTACTAAGGACCGAGAAGTAAAGAAGAGTAATCAGGAGGATGGTAGAAAGCCTCTAGGACAGAAGAAGTTAATGGGTGTGGGAGCATTGGACAACAGAAACATTACTAAGGACCGAGAAGAAGAAAAGAAGAGTAATCAGGAGGATGGTAGAAAGCCTCTAGGACCAGAAGAAGTTAATGGGTGTGGGAGCATTGGACAACAGAAACATTTACTAAGGACCGAGAAGAAAAGAAGAGTAATCAGGAGGATGATGAAAGCCTCTAGGACAGGAAAAGTTAATGGGTGTGGGAGCATTAGACAACAGAAACATTACTAAGGACCGAGAAGAAAAGAAGAGTAATCAGGAGGATGGTAGAAAGCCTCTAGGACAGAAGAAGTTACTGAGTGTGGAAGCATTAGACAACAGAAACATTACTAAGGACCGAGAAGAAAAGAAGAGTAGTAGGAGGGGATACAAGAAAGCCTCTAGGACAGAAAGAGGTAATGGGTGTGGAAGCATTAGACAACAGAAACATTACTAAGGACTGAGAAGAAAGAAGAGTAATCAGGAGGATGGTAGAAAGCCTCTAGGACAGAAGAAGTTAATGGGTGTGGGAGCATTGGACAACAGAAACATTACTAAGGACCGAGAAATGAAGAGTAATCAGGAGGATGGTAGAAAGCCTCTAGGACAGAAGAAGAAGTTAATGGGTGTGGAAGCATTAGACAACAGAAACATTACGAAGGACCGAAGAAAGAAGAGTAATCAGGAGGATGGTAGAAAGCCTCTAGGACAGAAGAAGTTAATGGGTGTGGGAGCATTAGACAACAGAAACATTACTAAGGACCGAGAAGTAAAGAGAAAGAGTAATCAGGAGGATGGTAGAAAGCCTCTAGGACAGAAGAAGTTACTGAGTGTGGAAGCATTAGACAACAGAAACATTACTAAGGACCGAGAAGAAAAGAAGAGTAATCAGAGGATACAAGAAAGCCTCTAGGACAGAAGAAGTTAATGGGTGTGGAAGCATTAGACAACAGAAACATTACTAAGGACCGAGAAGAAAAGAAGAGTAATCAGGAGGATGGTAGAAAGCCTCTAGGACAGAAGAAGTTAATGGGTGTGGGAGCATTGGACAACAGAAACATTACTAAGGACCGAGAAGTAAAGAAGAGTAATCAGGAGGATGGTAGAAAGCCTCAGGACAGGAAGAAGTTAATGGGTGTGGAAGCATTAGACAACAGAAACATTACGAAGGACCGAGAAGAAAGAAAGAGTAATCAGGAGGATGGTAGAAAGCCTCTAGGACAGAAGAAGTTAATGGGTGTGGGAGCATTAGACAACAGAAACATTACAGGACAATGAGAAGAAAGAAGAGTAATCAGGAGGATGGTAGAGAAGCCTCTAGGACAGAAGGGATTACTGAGTGTGGAAGCATTAGACAACAGAAACATTACTAAGGACTGAAAAGTAATCAGGAGGATACAAGAAAGCCTCTAGGACAAGAAGAAGTTAATGGGTGTGGAAGCATTAGACAGCTTAAGAAACATTACTAAGGACCGAGAAGAAAAGAAGAGTAATCAGGAGGATGGTAGAAAGCCTCTAGGACAGAAGTTAATGGGTGTGGGAGCATTGGACAACAGAAACATTACTAAGGACCGAGAAGAAAAGAAGAGCAATCCAGGAGGATGGTAGAAAGCCTCTAGGACAGAAGAAGTTAATGGGTGTGAGGCATTGGACAACAGAAACATTACTAAGGACCGAGAAGTAAAGAAGAGTAATCAGGAGGATGGTAAGCCTCTAGGACAGAAGAAGTTAATGGGTGTGGAAGCATTAGACAACAGAAACATTTTAAAGGACCGAGAAGAAAGAAGAGTAATCAGGAGGATGGTAGAAAGCCTCTAGGACAGAAGAAGTTAATGGAGTGTGGGAGCATTGGACAACAGAAACATTACTAAGGACCGAGAAGAAAAAGAAGAGTAATCAGGAGGATGGTAGAAAGCCTCTAGGACAGAAGAAGTTAATGGGTGTGGGAGCATTGGACAACAGAAACATTACTAAGGACAAAGTAAAGAAGAGTAATCAGGAGGATGGTAGAAAGCCTCTAGGACAGAAGAAGTTAATGGGTGTGGAAGCATTAGACAACAGAAACATTACTAAGGACCGAGAAGAAAGAAGGTAATCAGGAGAGAGGATGGTAGAAAGCCTCTAGGACAGAAGAAGTTAATGGCTGTGGGAGCATTGGACAACAGAAACATTACTAAGGACCGAGAAGTAAGAAGAGTAATCAGGAGGATGGTAGAAAGCCTCTAGGACAGAAGAAGTTAATGGGTGTGGAAGCATTAGACAACAGAAACATTACGAAGGACCGAGAAGAAAAGAAGAGTAATCAGGAGGATGGTAGAAAGCCTCCGGACAGAAGAAGTTAATGGGTGTGGGAGCATTAGACAACAGAAACATTACTAAGGACCGAGAAGAAAAGAAGAGTAATCAGGAGGATGGTAGAAAGCCTCTAGGACAGAAGAAGTTACTGAGTGTGGAAGCATTAGATAACTGAAACATTACCAAGGACCGAGAAAGAAAGAGTAATCAGGAGGATGGTAGAAAGCCTCTAGGACAGAAGAAGTTAATGGGTGTGGGAGCATTGGACAACAGAAACATTACTAAGGACCGAGAAGTAAAGAAGAGTAATCAGGAGGATGGTAGAAAGCCTCTAGGACAGAAGTTAATGGGTGTGGAAGCATTGGACAACAGAAACATTACTAAGGACCGAGAAGAAAAGTAATCGGGAGGATGGTAGAAAGCCTCTAGGACAGAAGAAGTTAATGGGTGTGGAGCATTGGACAACAGAAACATTACTAAGGACCGAGAAAAGAAGAGTAATCAGGAGGATGGTAGAAAGCCTCTAGGACAGAAGAGTTAATGGGTGTGGGAGCATTGGACAACAGAAACATTGCAGGACCGAGAAGAAAAGAAGAGTAATCAGGAGGATGGTAGAAAGCCTCTAGGACAGAAGGATTAATGGGTGTGGAAGCATTGGACAACAGAAACATTACTAAGGACCGAAGAAAAGAGTAATCAGGATGGTAGAAAGCCTCTAGGACAGAAGAAGTTAATGGGTGTGGGAGCATTGGACAACAGAAACATTACTAAGGACCGAGAAGAAAAGAAGAGTAATCAGGAGGATGGTAGAAAGCCTCTAGGACAGAAGAAGTTAATGGGTGAGGAAGCATTAGACAACAGAAACATTACTAAGGACCGAGAAGAAAAGAAGAGTAATCAGGAGGATGGTAGAAAGCCTCTAGGACAGAAGAAGTTAATGGGTGTGGGAGCATTGGACAACAGAAACATTACTAAGGACCGAGAAGAAAAGAAGAGTAATCAGGAGGATGGTAGAAAGCCTCTAGGACAGAAGAAGTTAATGGGTGTGGAAGCATTAGACAACAGAAACATTACTAAGGACCGAGAAGAAAAGAAGAGTAATCAGGAGGATGGTAGAAAGCCTCTAGGACAGAAGAAGTTAATGGGTGTGGAGCATTGGACAACAGAAACATTACTAAGGACCGAGAAGTAAAGAAGAGTAATCAGGAGGATACAAGAAAGCCTCTAGGACAGAAGAAGTTAATGGGTGTGGAAGCATTAGACAACAGAAACATTACTAAGGACCGAGAAGAAAAGAAGAGTAATCAGGAGGATGGTAGAAAGCCTCTAGGGACAGAAGAAGTTAATGGTGGAGCATTGGACAACAGAAACATTACTAAGGACCGAGAAGAAAAGAAGAGTAATCAGGAGGATGGTAGAAAGCCTCTAGGACAGAAGAAGTTAATGGGTGTGGAAGCATTAGACAACAGAAAAACATTACTAAGGACCGAGAAGAAAAAGAAGAGTAATCAGGAGGATGGTAGAAAGCCTCTAGGACAGAAGAAGTTAATGGGTGTGGGAGCATTGGACAACAGAAACATTACTAAGGACCGAGAAGAAAAGAAGAGTAATCAGGAGGATGGTAGAAAGGCCTCTAGACAGAAGAAGTTAATGGGTGTGGAAGCATTAGACAACAGAAACATTACTAAGGACCGAGAAGAAAAGAAGAGTAATCAGGAGGATGGTAGAAAGCCTCTTAGACAGAAGAAGTTAATGGGTGTGGGAGCATTGGACAACAGAAACATTACTAAGGACCGAGAAGTAAAGAAGAGTAATCAGGAGGATACAAGAAAGCCTCTAGGACAGAAGAAGTTAATGGGTGTGGGAAGCATTGGACAACAGAAACATTACTAAGGACCGAGAAGAAAAGAAGAGTAATCAGGAGGATGGTAGAAAGCCTCTAGGACAGAAGAAGTTAATGGGTGTGGAGCATTGGACAACAGAACATTACTAAGGACCGAGAAGAAAAGATTACTAAGGACTGAAGAAAAAGAAGAGTAATCAGGAGGATGGTAGAAAGCCTCTAGGACAGAAGAAGTTAATGGGTGTGGGAGCATTGGACAACAGAAACATTACTAAGGACCGAGAAGAAAAGAAGAGTAATCAGGAGGATGGTAGAAAGCCTCTAGGACAGAAGAAGTTAATGGGTGGGGAAGCATTAGACAACAGAAACATTACTAAGGACCGAGAAGAAAAGAAGAGTAATCAGGAGGATGGTAGAAAGCCTCTAGGACAGAAGTTAATGGGTGTGGGAGCATTGGACAACAGAAACATTACTAAGGACCGAGAAGTAAAGAAGAGTAATCAGGAGGATACAAGAAAGCCTCTAGGACAGAAGAAGTTAATGGGTGTGGAAGCATTAGACAACAGAAACATTACTAAGGACCGAGAAGAAAAGAAGAGTAACAGGGAGGATGGTAGAAAGCCTCAGGACAGAAGAAGTTAATGGGTGTGGGAGCATTGGACAACAGAAACATTACTAAGGACCGAGAAGAAGAGTAATCAGGAGGATGGTAGAAAGCCTCTAGGACAGAAGAAGTTAATGGGTGTGGAAGCATTAGACAACAGAAACATTACGAAGGACCGAGAAGAAAAGAAGAGTAATCAGGAGGATACAAGAGCCTCTAGGACAGAAAAAGTTACTGCGTGTGGAAGCATTAGACAACAGAAACATTACGGGAAGGACCGAGAAGAAAAGAAGAGTAATCAGGAGGATGGTAGAAAGCCTCTTAGACAGAAGAAGTTACTGCGTGTGGAAGCATTAGACAACAGAAACATTACTAAGACCGAAAAGAAGAGTAATCAGGAGGATGGTAGAAAG